>VWZV01000527.1:648944-819203 GCA_013397155.1 Irena cyanogastra
TTTATAAATGTTTTTCTTTATTATACACCAAATTAAGTCATCTTGATGTTCTGGAAAGTGTCAGTCTTCTATTGCAAAGAAGAAACTAATGAAGTAGGTTTGCTTGTGGCTTTCAGATAGTAATTATATTGAAGTATTTAATGTATCACAGCAATTATTTTCAGCTCTTCAAAGTTACCTATCTTTTTTTTTCTGTGAAATACTGCATTACAACATGAAAGAGGGGAGAATTTGAAATTAGAATAATGCTCTTTATTATTATATTCAATCATAAGAGAACAGTTTTATCTTTTATGATTAAAAAAAAAAGACAGAAAGTTGGGGCTTTTTCCAAAGATCTCTGGACATCACTGACAAAGGTCCAAGAAGCCAATTTTGAGGCAGTAGTGTGAAAGAGAACAAATGAAACATTGAAGATTAACATTAGGAATGTTTTACTGGTGCTGAGGTCTGCTAAATTCTAAAGGGACTCCCTGAAGAAAAGGCTGCAGCCCGTTCAATAGAAACTGATAGAATATCAACACTTGATAGCACTTCATAACAACCCAGTCAGTATTGAATGGAATGATGAAAATGCATCAGTGTTGTGGTTTTAAATAGCTGAGAAAATGGAGAAATAAGTAGCCACTTGTGGCACACATCAGAGTTTCAAGGATGGATGAAGCAGATTGATCTGCACATCCAGAAACATTCACTGCTCCAAAACACTCCTGTGCTGGAAGGCAAAAAAGTCTCAATATAATTGATCCCAGCATAGCTTCCATAATTTTGCTTTGAAGAATCATTTCAGATGAATGATTTCAACAATCATTACATTGGATATTTTGTAGTACAGTCTATACTGTAAAATTTTATCTTTCAGTAAGTATACACAGTCAGTAACTTCACACAGCTATTATACTATTCTCTTTAATGTTCTATTTTCTGTAACAGAAATTTTCATTGAAACGAAAAGTTTAATAAAAAACTTGAATTACCAAACTACATAAGTGACACTGGGAAATCAACTTTTTAAATGTAAATCAGAAAAAATTAGGAAATTGTAAACTGCCAATCTGTGGTAGTTAACTTCTACTTAAAAGAGAAGACAGAGGGCCAACTTAAAACCACCCTGTCAAGAAAGTGAGTGTTATTTCATGTAGAGCCATAAGAAGTGCATGAAAAATACACACCAATACAATATTATTGTGCTTAAGGGAAGACAGCCCTCTAACAAGAACAATTATTTCTCTGGTAGTGATTTTCATTGACCCTGAGGGATGGTTTTCTTTTAATGGCACCTAATGAGCTGGCTAGACTATAATTTCTCTCATTTCCACAGAAATTAGCTCTTGTATAACTAGAATACTGAGGGGATGAGAGAGAGCAGAAAACAGCTCCAATTTGCACATCACCAGAGCTATCAGAAAAATGCCAGCACTTCCATTTAGGAAAGCTTTTTTTAAAAAGTGGACTTCTACTGTCAGATAGTACAAAGCCACTTTAATGGATAGTATCTCATGAGCACATTACCAGATTTGTATGCAAAGAAGAAAAAAGGAAAAGGAAAGGTGAATGTGCTTAGAATCATTCTAGACACATTTCTGTGTTGCTGGGTGATATCTTACTGCCACTTCAAAGCAAGGCATTTTAATCATTGCCCCAGCACAGGGTTAATAACACAAAACCATATCCTCACATGATGAAGACTGTTCTTAATCCAGTGAAACTGCTTTAAAGAAGACAAGCAGAAGATCTGATTCTGCTTGAAAATCCCTCCGAAGTCAGTGAGCCAGCACTATGGCTATTAGTTGAGATACAAAGTAAAAAAGCTTGCCTAGAATCACACAGAAAATTTGAGTAGCCATGGTTTGAATCCAAGTAATTAAAATATTACATCAGCATCAGTGGCATCAAATTTAAGAGCTACCACTTCACATGAAGATCAAGCAAAATCCTGATAACTGAAGAACAAGCCAGAAGTTCACACTGCTCTCTCTCTGTTTTTCTGGAGAGTAAAATTAAACCATAATGAAAATCATGAAAATTCTGTAAGCACATGAATTCGCACACCATAAACTTCCTGAAAGACAATTTTCCCAGAGACAGACATCTCCAGATCCCTTCTTGTGAAGGATTTCAACTGTGCTCAGCAGATCTTTTTATGGCTGCTCCAGCAGTGGCTTTGACGTGACAGTGCCTGTGAAAGACATGGATCCAGTGGAATGATAACTGTCTTCTTGTTTTAGTCAAGGGCTTGAGCATGGTGTGCTGGGTGACTCTTGGAAAGAGTCTGATGTCATACTACAGGAAAATCTCTGCTCCTGTGCATTTTAGCTTCTGTTCTTGTGCCTAATCTCCTAAGGAAGGCCTGTAGATGGTGAAAGCCATTTGTGGCAGCCCTGCAATTTAACATCACTTGTCACAGCTTTGCTTTTGGTTAGGTGTCCCTTGACTCTACTGCTTTTATAATGTGCTATGGCTTTTCAAGAGGCTGTTTTTACCCAAGCACCACTCAGCTGACTTAACTTCATATCCACTAAATTGTGTGTTACCAGGTGCTCTAACGTTAAGGACACTGCAAAAGTGGTGTTTTCAAGTTATTACATTACAAATAATTGTCTCTCTCACCATCGTATTTTCTAGTAATGAAGAGAAAGAACATCAGAAATTCTGTTTATTATATTAAAATACTTTTTACCCCCCAATCAGCATAAACAAATGTATGTATTGACTCAGGGGAGTAATCCTTGTTAGGTCACCAAAACCTTTCTCTTTTAATTGGTGTCATAAGAAGACAAAACTTGGCATCAGTTGCCCACTGTTCATCCAAAGCAAGCATAACAACAATTAAAACATGCAAATTCCCCAAGAGTGAGATTTATATATCAAAATTACATTTAGCTCTGGACTTGGGAACAACTTTTTTACTGCTTTAGGATTGCATCTGCCACTACTAAGAGACTTAGAGGTTTACATTCAACTTTTAAATCATGCACTTATACTGCAAAATAACCTCTATTTCTAGGATTTGCTTGATCCCTTTTGAATTTGGTTTTATCTACTTTACAGTGGCTTTCTGTAAATAAGGATATAAAACGTCCTCTACTTGAATCAAACACACAGTTCCTTCCTCTATTTGATCATATAATATTTTTTTTCTTAGAACCTGTGAAACAGAATGAACTGATCACAACTTTTGACTAAAAATACTCCTCTGTGCAGCAGCTAGCAGGCACCAGTTCTGTGCAAAGCATTATTGTAAGAGCTTCTTACAAATTTACCCATCCCTGCTAACTGTTTATGGAAAACTGCAGATTTTTAATGAGTGTGATACAAGCTTTAGAGCAAATTAGTGCATTTATTCAGGTATATTTAATAGCTAATGAATCAAATGGAAAAACATGTTTAAGTGATTGTATGTATGAAACGCTGCATGAGAAAATAACATTAGAGATTTTACTCTGTTTGAAACTGATCTATCAGACAAAATACCCTTCACTGGCATAAGTAGAGATAAAAAGGGATCAAACTGCAAACTTACCAGCTTTCAGAAAAAGTGGTGACATGAAGTTCACTGTCACAGAGGTGATGAAACTTTCTGATTTATGTACACAAGTGTATATATGCTGGAGAAAGTGGGCACGAATTCATTGCAGGACACAAGTCAGATTACACTGGTGAAGAATGGTGTCCCTATTGCCTTGGGTGGTGACCCTTGACAGTGAGATCACTGCCTGTCTTGGGCATGATAATGTCATTTAAAAACTTGTCTCACAATTTTCTTCATTTATGATGGAAAGTAGGAAGGTGAAAAATAAGATCTGTCCTAATTCAATAGTGCATGCAATGCACTGTTTGGAATAGCCCAACCTGCGATGGGACATTCAATAGGTGACATTTTTGATACAGGAGGATACATTTCTTGCCTTGGACAAACTTTAGCTCAATCATTCTCAACCAGAGATAATGTCCTTGTAAGCTGGCATTCTTTGATGCATCCTTTCCTTCCATGAGTAAATCTGGGCCTTCAGAGTTTAATTACATGCCCTGTGTCAGACATTTTTCATCTATGTCTGGCAGTCGCAGTGCTGCTGCACAGCACATCTGTGTGGGGTCAGGCAGTGCCTTTCTGAACAGGAGCCCTGAATGTTTGGGTACTGCCAAGGCAGATGACTTTTGTGAGCAGTTATGCCTCCTCTTCAAGCACTTTCCAAGCACCTTCACTTCAGGAACACTTACAGAAAAGCTCTTATGCGAGATGCAAGCTCTGCAGTTCAAGCAAATTTTGAGTTATTGTCCCCAGCTGTCCCCTTCAGGAGCTCAGAAAGATTGAATACAGACACCCTCAAGAGGATGGAGAAGGGTTAACTTCACTGGTCTCATGGAACCTGGCAGCTGACAGAAGACTCAAGAGGGAGGATCTCTCCTTATTTTAATTAAAATACAAAAGTCACAGAAAATCTTCCCTTCCTTTAAAGAACTTATCAAGTTCATGAAAATATGATTCTCTTGTGCATTCTAAAGTGTCTTTCTTTACAGCTCTTTCATTCACCTACATCTGAGCAAAATGTGCTTATTAAAAATCAAGCTGTCTAAAATAGCTCATATAGCTCAGAACTGCAGAACAGTGTCCATCTGAAGAGGTACATTTCTCAGAGCTGAATGCTCTATTGATGCTTTTGCAAAAGACACAAAAGAAATTAAATGTCAGTTACTGAGAGACTGGAATTGATCAATATCATATGTAATTATACTTTCAAAACAAACACAGGAAGAAAGTGCTCCTTTGATGTTGGGGTTTGGGCTTCAAAAGGACTTATAATTAATAATGGAATTTTCTTTAAAAGTTGGTGTTATCTGTCAGAGAGACCAGACATACTGTATTAGGAAACCTGCTAGCTCAACACTATCTCTCAAACCAGATGGACCTCCCCATGTAAAGATTTGTCTTGTTAAAGACCGCCAGACTCCATTTGTTTGGACCTCCCATTAGCTAGATTCATAATGTGTCTTGGGTAATCTTTTGCATCTGAAAGGAAAGTAAGAGTTGATTCCTATTCACCTGCTCGTCCTCCCATTAAGTCTGGATAGCATATGCATATAACATGCATATGCTATCCAGAATGAATTAAAATTAATTTAAATTTCAATTTAGACCTGTGGGTGCTATTCCACAGTATTTCTGTTTATTCACCCCCTTACAGGCACAGCCTTGATCATGAAATACATAGAGGAACACTTTGAGAAATTCACTGGTGAGGAAAACCTGCAGTACTTCTTTGGTAAGGTTACCCCATGTCATAGCTCATTTCTATAAGCCAAGCCTTGCTGTCTGTGAGAATGAGAAAATAGGTTTTCAATTTGTAAGGAGTGCCATTTCCTTCAGCAGCTCCCAAGAGTAGCACTGTGTCCAGGAAAGGAAAGCTCCTCCCGTGGTTTCAGGTAATCTCAGCTGCTTTTGGTAGGGTAGAGGATGAATTTTGTCACACCTACTAGAACAAAGAGAAATGTTTCTCATGCTTTTCAGCCTTTTGTTAGAGATTAATCCGTGCAAGTAACGGAGAGAGAGAAGCACAGTCTGAATCACACAGTGAGAAAGAGGACACTCCACTCTTTACTCTTTAAAGTAATCTCCACTTTAAAGCTGCTGGCCCATTTTTATACACAGAGCCAATGGAAAAAGGCAGCTGCAGGAAACATTGGAAATTATGGATAGCTCAGACCTATCTACAGTTTTGCCTTTTCAAGGTATGAATGACTGGTTTATAGATATTTTTGAATCACTTAGAGATTTGTCTAATTCTAGGCAGGTAAACTCCACCAAAGCTGCTGCTGGCACACGGATGCAGACTTGTTGAATGGGAAAGCTTTCCTTGAGAGAGAGAGCTGACTTGGTTTCAAGTGCTATTGTAAGAATTTATCTTGACAATAAATCTTCTTTCACTGATGGTAGGGGTGGTAAGAATCTGGTGGAATACCCAACCCTAGGGGTCTTGAATTTGGAGAAAATAGTAAGAGGTCTGTGATACACAGAAATATTTTCAAGATATTTTGAAGCACACTACTTGAGAGCACAATTTTTTACTTCTTCTCTCTCAAGCAGGTGAATAGCTAATTTTTATTGCCACTGAGTATCCAAAGGAACATCTGGTGTGCTCAGGAGCCAATGCAATCAGAAAGTGCTCTCCAAAGAGAGATGATCGCTGTCTCTTCCTGCGATATGGAAAGGGAAATTGGAACAATTGTTTTCTGGTGCTTTTCTAAAATCACATATTTCCCAGCATGCTGTTAGAAGTATGACTTAAGACCTCAGCATCTTGTAAGGATTCAGCCTGAGAATTAAAATATGTATTACTTAATACCCAGTTTATGCATTTAGGCAGTGTTGTAAAAGATTAGCCAAAGAGGGCTGAAAAGAGGTTAATTTACTACACACACAGCTTGGGTTGCTAACAATAAATATTATTGATGAGGACTGGCTCACAAAGAAGCAGAGCTGCAGTCAGCATGGACCTTGTGAAATAACTCTCAGTTTCTCCCAAGGAGGAGTTCTGTCACACTTCAGCCAAGTGGACTTTGAAAACTTTAAAGTCTTCCATGTACTGACTTTATTTTTCTCCACATATTCTTGTTTCAGATCACACAGGTGTTTTTAAAAACAAAAATTCTAATACACAGTTGAATGATTCATTAAGGAATGTACATTCATTTTTAAATCCACATCTATTTCTTGAGAGCAATGAACTACAAAGATTATAATGAGGCAATAATCTGTATGAAAGTGACAAGAAATCTAGATCTCCATGGTCTCCACAGACTACTTCAAACTCTAGAAGCTAGTGCTGACCTCTTAAAATAAGTTGCAAACTTTTCTAAAAAATGTTAAAATTCAAGAATCCTTTCTTTTGCATCAACATCATGTTCTATGGAGAAGCAAGAGAGCCATCCCTGTAACTTGTGATTTCTTTGTGCCAAGCAAGGCAGTTCTCCTGTAATAACTCTTCACACACACCCAGACCCCATTACTATAAGCAAAAAAATTAAAACAGAAACAGAGCACCATCTGCAGAGATCACAGACCAAGCACCAGATGGTTAATTTAAAATAATTATGAGGACAAAACCAAATAATTTTATTAAAATGATTAAAATATTATTATCAGGATATTTACTGGTATATATTTGTACTACACTAAATGATGCATTTTACTTGTGGGTTGATACCTCCACTCTATTTGGGGTCTTTCTGGTTTTGCTAATTTGAGGTGCTAATACTTGGGATGTTTTGCAAGCACCTGAAAGAGATACTAATTAAATTGGTTGGTTTGGTACAGTTAATACAGAATTGCACAACTCATTAAATGCTCAGTAATGATATTTCACTTTATTTCTTTCACGTTTTCTGAGGTCTCTGATTTGAAATAATGTTATTGAGCCCTGAATCATGACTGTATTAAATGCACTAAAAACAGACTAAGTACAAACACAGCACAAAACTTCCCAGACTACTAAAGGAAGTCAGACGCCAAGGCAGTATACTTTTGTTTTGACTCTAACATTGGTTCAGACTTTAAGGTAAAGAGATGCAAACAAAATGTAAAAAAAAGGTTGAAGAGACATCAGTATTTCTTTTTGAGTCCCCAGAACTCAGCTCTGGCAATGGGCTTGCCATCAAAACAGATTGAGAAAAGAAAATACAGTGTTTACCAACACTACAGGGTCTCTATAGAGCAAGCAAGGATGCAGGCAGAATGTGGTGAATAAATACAGAAACCTGAGTTCACCTATGAGCATTTGTTCTTACAAGTTAAAACTAGGCCTAATTTAAAGCTGAGCAAGAATAAAAATTAATTTTCTGTAAACAGAAACAAATGGGAAGCTGAATGAAGCTGGATGAAGTACCCCCTTGTAAAACCTAGGGAAAAAACCATTGGCTACTATTATACATTCCAGAGGTCAGGCAGGAAGAGAAAGCCACAAGATTTTATAAAAATGGATTTTAGCAATCACTCAACTTCAATTCAAGACATAGAAGCAACATAATCAAAAACCTGGAAGACCAGCTTTCACACTAGAGGATGAGAATCTGTAGTGAAGCTTTTACAGCCTGTTTCTCAAAGGAACACACACTGTGTGCAGTGAGACTGAACAATATTGCTGAGAGACCATGAAAATTAAATTCTAGCACTGCAAACAGAGCACTCTGTGTCATGGTTTTTCCTGCCACTGGTAGGGATTCCAGGAGCTGCTGTTCAAGCTGAAACCCAGAAACACAGCACAGCTGGTACAGAAGAGAACCACAGAATGTTCTGAGTTGGAAGGACACCCAACCATCACCAAGTTCAACCCTTAAGTGAATGGCCCATCTACAGGGATCAAACCCACAAACTTGGTGTTAATAGCACCATGCTCTAACCAACTGAGCTAATCTCAGGGCCAGACTCTGGTGGAGATGTGTGTGAGCCAGTTAAACAACTGTCCCATTTGAGGGGCACAGAGAAGTATTTTAGAGCAGCATTTATAAGGATTAGTTTGTGCAAGCTATCTGCATTGTCTTGGGCTATTGGAAAAAGTTGTATAGAGCTGAAGAGATGTAAGTCTGAGAAAAGGCTGAAGTCATCAGGTTCATCTGCAGCACCCAAGTGCTGAATGCTGCACTCAACTGGCTCACCAGCACCACTATGCAGCTCTCCATCTTGCAGCTTTATTTATTTTAAGGCAGTCAGAGGTTTACTCTATCATTTTGCCTAGTTATACTGCAGTGTGTGTCATTTCAGAGGGGATTTGTTTCTGCTCTGCCTTAAGAGCTGCAAAACCTTAAAAAATATGAATACCTTACGCTACAGAGTTATTGCATCAATCTGAACTGCTGACAGAACACACAAAACATACAAAAAACCTCTTCAAGAAGAGAAGTAGATCAGACTCCTGAGAAATATGCAGGAAACTGGTTACCCAGAGAAGCTGTGGCTGCTCATCCCTGGAAGTGTTCAAGGCCAGGTTGGATGGGGCTTGGAACAAGCTGGGATAGCAGAAGGTGTCCCTGCCCATGGCAGGGGGTTGGAACTGGAAGGGCTTTAACAAATAAGTCATTCTGTGTTTCTGTAAAACAAGGCAGATTGGTGGCTAGAATGAAAACACAACCAATTCACCCATGTACCAAAACAGCAACTGCTTTCCTAATAGACTTCTATTATTTCTTAAAATATGTCAGCCTGGGATATTCTAAATGAGTTCAAACAAGTACTTCAGCAGACATAGCATTTGTTCCAGTTCTCTGAAAATAGCACCACAGCTTAAACAAGAAATGTAACACCTTTTAAGTCAAGAGTCAGAGAACAGTATTTACACATAGTTAAGAAGAGAGAACCAGTCCAAAAGGAAACAAACAAAAAAAATCCATCAAATTCACAAGGCAGAATTTCTTTTGACTAATGTGGAAGTTGGACAAGTAAAATATAACAAAAAATACTCCAATGTGCTGGTTTTATTCTTTCCTGTGATTGTGAAAACAGCTTTTTCAGGAGGTTGCAAAAAGCTTGATGTGTGGGCAGCTCTCACTTTTCAAGCTGAACTTTTCCCATGGAGTTAGTGAGAGCACATGTCAAAGACTATCCTAAGAACACTGAACAACCTAAAAGATTAGGGTTTGTACATGAATTCAAACTCAGACAAAATAAAAAATATAAATAATTTGATTTTTTGACCTACAAAACATGTGCAAACAGTCATGCACAGAAAACAAACTATTCAAAGTATATAAAACTGCTATGATACAAAAAGGCAATTTATGATTCAAAAAAGACAGCTTAGGATAGAAAACCTGCTTAATTTCAACCCATTATTCTCCTCTCAGTGCCCAAACTGAAAAACATAGATGTATATAGGAAAAATAGGTTGTTTTAAATGTATTTAAATGAAAACAAAGCATACATGCCAAAGGAAATGCCAGAATCCCTGCTGGTATGACCCTCCCAGTCCCAAAACAACCTGTGAGACAACCCTGTTTTCCTCCCATAAGCTCTATGATTGTTTTAATTGCTGATCCTTCAAATTATTTGGGAAAATGACACATTTTGTCTTGGTACTGAAAAAAACTTGAACCATTAATATACAAAGATTAAAATATCTTCTTTTTAAATTCAAATTGTACAATTGCAGATTCAGCCCTGCGCTGTGAGCCAGCAAATCTCTCACCGAAGTGCCTACATTTCTGATCACAAAAGATAGACAGGATAATGCCCACAATACTTTTGGGAATGATTCTACAAACTTTCTGCATGAAATAAATGAGAATTCCCATCTTTCTTTTTACATTCATCTATTTTTTTTTCTCACTTCTCTCGCTAAATAAGTCTATGCAGGCAAGTTGGATGATGTATTGCTGCACTTAAGCTCTCAAAATCCTTTAGCAATATTTTTTTGTCTTCAGTTTTAAAGAGCAAATTTTTCTTCCAGATATGTGTTAGAAGCTTTTCCACAAGTCATAGTCTTATAATGGTGCTAAAATGTTTTTGCTATAGAGCATAAGTTTATGGAGAAGTTTTTTTGCTTTGGAAATTTTGTACACCTACAGTTTGTGACACCAGTACAACTTGCTTACTGGAAATTCTGTGTGTAACTGTGCCAGATATTGTGAAGCCAATCATTTGAAAATACAAGTGTTCATTAGTTTAAAAATAACCTTTGAGTTTGGACTACCACGCTTATATTCCATGGAGTTTTCCAAATAAATAGCAGTCTTTCCACATAGCACTTTAAACAGAAGGTATGAATAAAAATATAAAGTGGGCACAATAAAAAAATAATGGAGTTATTGACCAAATTTCAAGCTAGAAAATGAGACTATTTGCAAATAAAGTGCACAAAGGTGTCCTTTTTTACCTTGGATGAACTCAAGTGTATGTCCCTTTTTCTGCAGCTTTGAGAGCTGAGAAAAATCTCTGAGGCAAGTATTTTATAATAATGAAATCCTCCATCACAACCTTCTTTTTGAATAACCTCCTGGCATGTTCCTCTGTTGTAGTCACTCCTTGTCTGCTGAGCTCCAATTTTCTGAACAATAACTGAGGTTTCTCAAACAGCTCAGAAAACTGAAAGTGAGAGGAGGATTTAATTTAATGTTCCTGTCATCACACTGAATCAGAAGAGCCTCATGAAGAAATAATACCTAGCTCTCAGTTCAGTATCTGTGCCATAACTCCAAGTCTCTGAGGGCTGTGAAAATCCAGCAGGTACCTGAAACTGGCAGGTGTCATATTTAATGTATGTGCAGTCACATTCCAAACAAATAACTACACTCCAGGAACAAGCTAATAATTCTTCTGAGTAAAAGAATCCAGATATGTACTTTGGACTGCAGAAGAGATATTCCTTAAAAAGACTGTCTATACAGGCCACCCCTTTTGTTCAGACATTCAACCTCTCTACAAAATCATCAGTCTTGTTTTTACTGGGTACTCAGAGTCACACCAAGAGCAAGACTCTGGTTTTTTTGGGACAGTTCTGCTGTGCTGTAAACAGAGCTAATCATTCAAATTTTTCAATTGATACAGCTGTGTTGAGGGCACTCTCTGCTGCAGCAGTCTGATGAATTCAGCAAGCCAGAGGAAGCTGGGGCTGCTGCAAGCCCAGTGAGAAACTAACAGAGGCAGTTTGCACAGAGTTTGGATCTTGGGCTGACCTTGAACCACAGCTGAGTATCTAGGGCTACATAGCAGCTAAGGGACACTGTGGGGGATACCCTACCACAACAAACAAACCAAAAATATTTGTTCCCTGAAAGGTACCCAGGATTTCCTTTCTCTGAGGCCTTACTGTCTGTGTCCATTCTGTTGCAATACCTGGAGAACTGGCAAACACCAGGTGTATGTGATCAAATCTCCACTCCATGTGATAGGTTCCAAAGCTGCAGGAAATCTCAGGGTTGATTGCCAGCCCTGGAAAAGTCATTTTTTTTTGTAGCTTAAGATAGACTTTTATAGCTGAGCTATACCAAGGAAATAGTAAAACTATAACATTTATTACCAAACCAGGTCAGAGTAATTTTTCATGTATTACAAGACACATTCTATCTCTCCATGACAAGGTCACAAAAATTCTGTAACATCTTAGTTAAGACAAATAAAGTAATTTTAAACTGTGTTCTGTTACACTTAAGATATAGCCTTACATATAACTACTCCCACCTTATGGTTCCAAGGATTGTTTCTTACATGTAGAGTACAAATAACACTTCTGAAACAAAATATTGCCAAAGTCTAAGACTGTTTTCAGTGCTCTTCAGCACATGACATTTTAACTGTCATTGGTGTAAGCATAGGACAAATGAATCAGATCATTAAATCTCAGTGGTTATAATCTAGGAAAATTCTTATCTACTTTACCTAAGAAAAGGATTATCAGTTTCCTTTTCTCTCTGTTTCTTTCAAGGGACATTAAGATGCTACTGATAATTTTGGTAGAGAGAAAGGAATAAGCATATTGACATTTATTCCGGCGAATCAATATACCCAGTATCTGCTATGTATTGCCTGTAGATTTACCAGTATAATTTTACTTTCTTAAGAAGTAATTGTTTTACCTTCGTGCTCAGATATGATGCTGTGAAACAAAGTTATATCTGTGAATTTACTCAGTGAATCAACATCCTATAGATTAATTTTTCTTGGCTAATTCTCAGTGAGGATGCAGCATTCTTTTACTGGCAGATGATATTATTAAATATTTAGCTCACACAGTAGATAATTGGAGTGTTTCTGCCGTAAGTATTAATTTACTCATGCTGATGATTCATGCTAATCCACATGAGAAAAACTGTTGCTAAATTCACACTTTAAGCCATAGGAATCAGCAGCTGAATCAGAAGATAGAAATTGCCATCTAACCCACACAGCTGCAGAGAGATGGAACACAGGCACCTAAAAAATTCGTCACATTGGCTTTATCCACAATTTAAATTTTTTTGCAATTCCTCTTGGGATGCACAGTACATTGTTGGACTGTATCGTGTTATTTCCCTTTTCAAATTCTAACTCATAAAAGAATAGTGTATTACTTAAATTCAAAGTTAACTTAGGCTTTTTAAATTGAAGATGTTTGGGTACTGATTTATAATTCCACGTATAACTGCTGTTTCATCTAACCTGTGATGCCTGGAACATGGATAAACTGGCAAAGGCTTCCTGTGCTATTAATCCATGGCAAAATCAGGCTGATGCCTAGAGGAAGAAGCTAATCTAATGATATGCAAATTCTTAAATGAGCTGGTTTCTATTAATATTGTGTAATAAACCAAACTCAAATTCTCCTACTCCAATTCACATTTACTCAGTCCCTTTAGAATCCTGTGTTATAGACTGAGTGTAGCTTGGACAGCTGTCAAGCAGTATTAGAAAATGGAACGGATTTTAATTCTACAGAGCCACAAACAAAAAGCTTCAGCCCATGCGTGGTCTCATGTTCTCTATGGCATGGATGGATATGAGTGTTGGATCCCTGGAATCTACATCCCATTCCCTCCCCTCAGCATAGTGCCTTTTTTGTATTCAACTGGAATAAATGCAGCAAGCAAAATAAATACCACAAGAACACTTTGGCCATGTTTTTCTTTATAGCCTGAACGTAAATCTTGATCTGTTCAGAATATTGTTCTGGAGGCACCACAGATTAGACAGGTGCCATAGAGTCTCTGCAAGGGCTGAGAGCTCATGACAATGGGAGCAAAGTCTCTTCACTGGACACACACTTTCATGGTGGTTGAACAGGCAACTGCAGTTTCATGATTTGTTCAATTTTCATGGTATCTTACCCAGGAAGAATAGCAATACTACATGTGTGTACATTAATAGATTTAATAATTTTTCCTACTTCTCAATGTTTGCAGAAAAATATTGATGTTTGAGTTACTTGGATACAGTTTCCACTAAAAACTAGGTTGGCACCAGGACTGTGGCAACCTCCCATATGAGTCTAACAGTTGTGGAATTGCACTGACGTAGCAGCACAAGACTTGGGTGGGAAGCAGAATTAAGAAAACACAAATCAAAAATTGTCCTAGGATTCTTCTAAATGGCTAATGCCCCCTACAACTTGATTATTTATAAGTTGTCTGTATTTTACTTGGAAGTTTCCCTGATACCCTCTTGCTGTTCAGACACTGGAAATAGTAATCTTGTATAAATGACTGAGTGAAAACATGACTTGAGAGATTACTTTACACAGAGATCCTGTGAGCTATCCCTCTGTACACACATGGTACAAAACAAAAATAAACTCCTGTTTCCCACATTCCCTCTTCTGTTGAACAGATAACAGTTCAATATTCATCTGGGTTTCTTTCAGATGGAAAGAAAAAACAAAACCTGTTTTAATTGTTTGGTCATCAGCCCTGTGGATGGTTTCTTCGTCCTTTTCACACACATTCTAGAGTCATGGTTTGTGAACACTGCTAATCAACACAGCTACCAGCTGCCACTTTGGTTTCATCAGCAGGCTGATGTACTGGGCTTGGGTAATCTTGTTCATGTATTGATCTTTCTCTTGAAGCTAACACTTCTATCAAACAATCATGAACCTGATGTTTCAAATTTAAACAGCTGCACAGTCATTAATTATAAAGTAATGCATGGTAGTAATTTAAAATATGTGCTTCAGTGTTTATGTTCCCCTCTGAAGCAGAAAGTGAGTATACAGCACTCATTAACAGAGATTTAATTTAATTTGCCAATTTTTTGAGTTAAATTTCAAAACTAGATTAAAACTAGATTAAAAACCAACAGTAAACAAGGAAAGAAACAGCTGCAGCTACAGCTGCTGCTTTGTAGCCACTTCAGTTTGACTCTCCCCAACATGTACATGTAACTTATAAATTACATCAAAAGATACCTTAAAAAAATGAGAAGTTGTGCAAGTGTGGAGGAGGAAGAAGAGAGAGATGGTGCTCAGCAGGACATAAATTTCTTACCAATAAATTGTCATTTGAAAAACAGCAGGTGACAATGCAATAAAAATTGTGTAGAGAGCTGAGATGAATACAAATGCCGGGAATATACTGGAAATGTCCAGCAGCTCTGCTCTGCAGCAGGCATAAACTATTCAGTAGAATTAAATATTTAGCTGTGCCATATCTCAGTCCTGGGCCCTTGTGAGCCCACCTTTCAGCAAACTGACAGTTCTGAGGCAGTACCATGGGGCCACTAATTGCCACTGTGGTGGTGGCCTCAGCAGGGCCAGAGCTCTGCACTGTGCAGCAGAATGTTTGCAGAAGTGTTGTTGGTTTGCAGAGTTGGGCTCTCTTTAAACAGCATTAGCACTGAGCACAACTAGAAATAAAACACCACATATTTAGAAAAAAGGAGTATGAAGGGTGATGTGTTCTAAGGTCAACTGAAAATGTTTCCCTGCAGTGGCTCCTGCTGAAGGCTCTCAGACAAACAAGCAGCAGCTGAAAGCAAACAGAAAGGTTAAATGAACAGCTCTGGGATGAGAGCCTGAGTGAAGCATTCATGTGCTGCCGACACAGCACCCTCCATGTCTTCATGCCATCTGTTTAGTATGTGTTTCATACCACGTATAACCAAGTACAACATGCCAAGGTACCATCAAATCAAGCACTTGGGCACCATGAAGTCTCTAAGCAGAGAATTGTGTACTATCAGACAGCCAAAAACCCTTTTGATTTGTTTAACTAGTAAAATCTTAATTTCTGAGAGAAACAAAATCCACAAGTCTGTTTAAAACAGAAAAGCTGTAATGCAAAACCGAAGGAAAATCGGTGTTTGTAAGATCAAGTGTAAAAAAAGAGATATAGTCAAGAGAATACATTCCCTTGGTTTCCTCTTTCTGAAGGAAAATAAAGCCTCCTACAAAAAATGTGAGATTTAATCATAAAATAAGGGGGGAAAATGAGAAAATACTTGCTGCAATAAATACAGCAGTCAGCTGTGTTCAGTTTGCAAAGCCTGACTTGCTCTTGACTCTGTACTACAAGTGTGTCAATTGTTCCCTTTGGAGAGGAACCACCATTTTTGATCAAAAAAAAGTAAAATAGCTTTTGCATGTTTTGTAGTACAGTTGTTCTACAAATCCCCAGCAAGCTATTTTTATTTTTGATACTTATTAAACTGACATGGGGATCAAAAAAAATCTAATTATTGCAGCAATTAATAATTGCAGATAGCTCTACACAAGCACAGCTCTGAGAACTACAACTCTCTATGTGCTAAAGGAAAACATATGAGTATGGCCTGGAAAAATTAAAATAATTTTAATAACTAAAGAGTTACAGTGGTAAAATGTAGAACAAAGTTATGTACTACAGTTACAAGCCATAAGAGCAAGTCATAAATGTACTTATATTAAGCTCCTATTTCTTTTTTAGCCTAAGATAGTTTAAAAGACATGGAGGGAGAAGGTGTACATGAAATAATGCATTATTTAGGTAATGAATTCCTTACTACAGATTTGTATGCTGATGATATTAGATGGTAGAGTCAATCTCAGCTGAAAAACGCAGGTCAAGTATTTTGGCACGAGTTTCATACTTTTTAATTTTCTGTCCAATCTACAATCCATGCAGTCTTGTATTGTCAGCTTCCAGTAATTGTCTTTTCATCCTTTACCTCAGTCTTTAAGTTTTCTTTCTTGGAGTATTTATTATAGTATAAACTAGTATATATTTGTTATAGCATAAACCACTAAACCAGACCAATAACTTCCTACCTCAGTATATTTGTTAGCTACCTGTTACCTAATGCCATATTGAGTTTGATAGATTTATGTAATTTTTTTTTCAAAGAGCAGTTTCATTGCAGTTTCAGTATTCTGAAATGGAAATTGTCTATCTCCTCTTCATCCTTATGATGACACTTAATTTCCGTTTTTTCCAGATATGCTTATTTTCATTTCAGCAGTTATCCTGCCTCCATCCTCGTGCTCCATGTTATCAGCCTGGCTGGAAACTGAGGTAATGTATTCCTTTGGTTCAGGCACAGTATCTTGATCAGCTCCAATCTCATCCTTATTGTCCATACATGGACTCCCCATTTTATCTTACAACTGAAACATCATTTAATCAGTTTTAATTTCTCTCCTAAAATATAATTGTTTTTTTTTCCTTGACTATTATTGCTGAAGTCTAATAGTCCCTCACCTTTAAGATCTAGCTTTCCATGGGACACATCTTCCTCTGTTGGCTGCTTGTAATTTTCCTTATATCCTTTCTGAGACAGTAATTCTTCCATTTATCATTGCACTTTGCCCCTCAGGGAAAGTTCCCTTCAGGCAGAGTTCCTTTCCTTTCATTGCCTTCCCACTCCCTTCTGGAATACAACACAAAATATGTTATTTTCAGTGCCCTGCTCCCACCACAAATATTTGCCATGAGTCACTCATAGCAGTTGCAAAATCCCTCTAATTTTCTTGACTGGACAACTGAATAATTTCAAAAGAGAAAAATTAGAAATAGGTAAAGTCTACTCCCTGAAATAATAACTAAACAAAAATAAAAAAATGATACCCAATATCATCCATCACACAAAAATTACCATAACTCAGACAACATGTATTTTTTAAAGAATACAGAGGAATAAAATATCCAGCAGTGAGTTAACGATTCTCGGCTACATTTGGAAGGTTCAGTAATGAAAAGTCTTTTGTTAAATAGTGTTTTCCATTTTTGCAAACATGATTTCCCTTAAAATTTTCACTTTGTAACAAAACACTATTCAGATTAAAGTTGCTATAATGCTACTATGACTTCTGAAAAGAAAATAACTTTGAAGGACAGGAATTTATCGATAAATTAGGATAGAAGTTTGTAGTCCTTTCTTTTCCCAACTCTGCCAGTACAAATAGTATCTTCAGACTAAACAGCTCCTCTTTCTCCCTGCACCAGGATAAAGACAGTGAATTGCACCTGGAAAGCAGGATAAAGACAGTGAATTGCACCTGAAAAGTTTTCCAAGTATTCCATTAGAATGGTTGTGTTTGATATTAAATGGAAAATTCTCTTTCAGAGAACAATCCCTGTGTAGGAGCTGTATACTTATGGTGTCCATTAAGGAACACAAACAGCATCTATTACACGTAAAATAAGAAAAAAACAATTTTTTTGCTATAACGTACAGCGGAAGAGCCTCCTGACTAGGTTAGAAGTATTCTCAGTCCTAATCACTCTCCAAAGCTCCATCTCCAAAGCTCCACCTTTGCTATTTCACACTGGAGCAGTGCCCCTGCCCTTCCTGCATGGGGCCAAGAGCTCTGAACCATCATGCACCTGATGCTGCAGCCAACTGTTTTTCCTGGCTGAAATCCTGTATTTTGCTTCCTCCAAATATCCCTCAGCTATTTCAACGTAACAGGCAGTTTATCTTCAAATTGAATCAGCATTAGCTTCTGTACAGAGGGTGCCATTTCAGTTTGAACTGATGGTCTTGCTGGTGAGTTTGTTGCTTGATTAAATTCCCAAGAGAAATTCAGCTAGGATGAACAAGAAATTTCACTGCGAGAAGATCTGGAGTAAGAGAAGTTTTTGTAAACATAATTTAGATTGTACTGAATTTAGATTTTACTGCAAGCACTTCTAGGTCCTAGACCTCATTTCACAGCAGATCTTCAGTATTTATTTCAGTTTTATCCGAGTACAAAACCTTGACTAGCACAGCAGGGGAAAAAGTTGTTCAGGTTTTTTGTCCATTGCCATTTTAAACATTATGTTTGTGACTTACATGCAATTCTGCACCACTAGACAAAATATAGCCCATATGTTTTTTAAATAAACAGCAAAGGAAAATACCTAAATAAATATCAGAGGAAATTTCCTAAATAAATATCCAAGTACACCACCTAAATAAATACCATATGAGTAAATACAGGAGAATTCTATGAATTTCGTTAAAGGTCCATCATGTGGAACAATGACCCCCTAGGAACTGCAAGCCCTACTGGTCTAAAATTAAAGTTAAAAAGTGCCTCCTCCCTCCATCCTTGTCACTCTTCTAGTAGAGAAACCTGGTTTTTAGATTATCAGCCTGAAAGGCTTTCAGTTTTTCAGCCTTTCTGGAAAACTTCTCTTCAAGGTACACTGTTAGGGTGAGATGCCTTTACAAAGGAGTTAACACCATGGAAAATCAGATTAAATAAACCCCCAAAGATGTACCTACAGTTGCTTTTGTTGCAATCTTGCATGTTTAAATGAACACCCGAAAATAGAACTAACCAGAAACAGACACCAGCTTTCTATTATTATATTATCTTTAAAAAGAGAAAAGGATCACCAAAAAGAGAAGTGGGGAATTATACAGCAGAGATTTCTAGGTTGTTGCAAATTTCGCCTTTGAGAAATCAGAATCTCCCCAAGCTTTTGGGCATTATTAATGAAGAGACTTCAACCAGGCAAAATGCCAGCAACCCTGGCAGCCCTGCTGCTGCCTCAGAGCTCCTAAGTACCCTGCACCTGTTCAGCCCACCTTTGCAGCTCACCTGCTAATATCAGCCACAAATTATTTAGAAATGATGCTAGGAAGAGAATTCCAGGGTGTTCTCCTATTTATCAGAAACAAATGCACCATTGGCTGGTCTTGAAATAAGATCCCATTCTCAAGATCTTACCCATTTTAAAAGAAGTTTAATAAAATGCTGCACAGTGAGGCTCAGATTAGACAGACTCTGAAGTAATGTTTATATATAGAAATATCCCATGCAGTCTGTAATAAATTTTCTGGGTTTTGAGAATATTTTTTTCCAATAGCCCATCTGGAAAATTTAATTTTAGAATGGCACACTGAGAAATCCATACCCCACCACATAATATTATCCTCAACATGTATTGGTACACACACAAACACATATATACAATATATATTTGTGTGTGTGTGTATTTCCACATATTTTCCTAATATTCATAATGTACATTTATTTATATATATTTTTTATTATTTGGAAAGGAATGCTCTTTTCCAGGAGGCTTGCTCAAAAGAAACAAACTTTAAAACCTGCAGTTCCCCTTCAAAAGATGTTTGTTTCTTAGAACAGATATTCCCAAGGCAGTTTTAAATATCTTAGCATTTATTGATGGTTTATGCACTATTTAGGTAGAAAAAACCAGAACCTACTTGGCTCATGATTTACTTGCTCATCAATCTGACAACATTCACAGGGGAGGCTTGCAGTGGGGAACACAGAGCACCACAACAATGCAAAATCCTGCTGGATTAGTTCATTTAATGCACATCAGCAGTTTAAGTTAAGCTAACTGACCTTACCACAACTAAGCCACATTTACCACCTGTAAAATGAATTTGTCAGCTTCTGCTAGAGATCCTGGGCCATAATCCGAACCCAGAGAAGAAAAGCACAAGATGGAAACATTCTAAATCCAGATTTTGAATGTTTGTATAGTCACCCTTTCTCTTACAGGTCACCTGTTCCCTCCATTCTACCCCCAAGTGCTGAAGGCACAGACCTCATAAACTTTCAGGTAAGAACTTCCCCACTATCAGAAGTTCTTGTCACGTTAAACCAGGTACTTTATCTAACAACTAAATCCTAAAACATGATTTAGTCCATGAAAGATGCTGTGATCACAGGAAGGGCTGATTCTATAACAGCTCACTATAGAATGAAGCTTCAGCAATACCCCTGGATTTTTACAGCTCTCTCACTGGGGGTCTGCTTGGGAATTGTGACCTAGAGGAAATGTTTCAGAAGGTCTTCAAGGTTATAGAGCACAAGAATTAAATCTCCAGCTTGTGTTGCTAACTAAGGGTTCTTTATCCATTCCAACTACTGAAAAGATATCGTTTTAATAAGATATAAAGTCTTCAGCACTAAGGACTGTCAGTTAAGGAGAAATGTACATGGAACACTTGTTTTCACCGCAAAACTCATGAATAAAACAAGAGCAGAATGACTAACATGTTCAATCAATATCATAATTACCAGGGGTCAATTAGAGAGGTTTTGGCTAGTAGTTTCAAACATTTCTTCTCTCAAATAAAGACCCTCCTAGTGACAGCATATTCAATGCCAAATATCTAAACAGAAACACCCCATAAAGATTGCCTTGCTTTTCAAAGTTGTTGTTTTTTTCTTTAAAATATACTGCAGCTCACATACCATAACATTTTTTCTTCACAATATTACACATATTTAAAATTGATTTTAGCATTTTAATTTTTCCTGAAATATATAGATTTTATTAAAATCCTATAAAAACTACATAAAAATCCACTGAAAACCCAGAATTAAGCATTCATATGTATGGAATTCTAAAATGCCTGTATATGGTCTCTATAAAATCTGATTTCATGGAATCTGTTGAAGAATAATTAGGGTAACATCCCTCAGATAAGAAGCTATGAATACAACCGATGGTGCTTTTAAGGAACTAAGCTTGACACTACTTAAATAATCAGAATTATATGTTTATTTCAGCATTTGAATTCTCTACTCTTTTTTCCTTTCTTGAGAGCATTATCATCTCAAAGCTAGAATACGATGGAAAAAAGAAATCCAGTTTAGACACTTTGCCCTTGGAGTTAGATGGTCATTATATTCAGGGTGGTTAGCTTTCCACTAACAAATGCGAAGATAATGAAACTGAAGAAATGCGCTGGTGCAGCCTGTAAATAAACACCAATTTCCTCTTTAATTCTTTGGGATATCTCCAGGAGTACATAATGATTCTCAGGTTTTAATTCCTACAAAGCATATGCAAAGAATAACATTCTCTCAACCACAGTGACATAATGGATTTTCAGTCCATACCAACTGTTACAGCTCCACTAAACACAAATGTTTATATGGGGCACCCAAGAGTCTTAAAATGGAAAAACACTGAATTTAATTGCCTCTCTCCTATAGCCTGACCTTCAGTCAGTTTGCAGAGGCACCAACGTCGTATAATCCACAACACCATATACTGCTTTATCTCCTAGTTTATGATTAAGTTACACTTTAAAAAGCTGAAAAAGCTTTTGATATAGATATGCCAATGTTCCTGCTTCTGAAATTCAAGCATTTCCCTTTTAGACTCTGCTGGTCTTTCCATCCCATTCCAGTGTCTACTTCAACTTTTTAGCAAGGTGATTGTTTCCTGAGGACCTTAACAGAAGACATTTCCTCCTCATATTTGGATGAATAGCTCATTAATATTCTTATGCCCTTCACAGAAAGTTGTTTTTATGCTCTAATCATCTTTCCAGAGGCCAAAAACATAAACCAGGTCATTATGAGTTAATTCAAATCAATGTCCAATGACTTTCTAATTTTCATTTCACACTTGATAGCCTTAGTGTCAGCTTTTGGCAACAGCTCCACTGAAATATTCTTATCAAATATTTTGGGAAGCTTTTTCATCTTTCTGAAACCATGCCTAATCAAGAGGGCAGCAGCATAAACACACACACACCATTTCATAGGAAAATGCCTGGAAGTTGGAACCGTCTTCAATTTAAACATCTCAACTCTAAAGCTTCTCTAGGATTTATGCTGAGTAAATGCAGGACAGGAAGATGTCAATAAAGATTCAGGCTTAAATTCCATTTGGAGCACACTTTCAGTTCTGTTTACTTGCAGGATGTGCTAAGGAGCAGCACCACCATGGAAGAAAAGGGATGCCCTTATGGCTTACAGACCATACATGTAGCACAGACCATACACGCACTTTAGGACTCCAAGTTTTGGTACCTACTGTAAAGGCTTGTTCTTGTGGGTTTGGAATTAGTGCTTGAAGATAGGATTAGTGCACTCTGTCACTATAGGATTTTATTTTCTTTCTGTCAAATTGGGCAGAAGAACGTCCCTTCCCAAAAGGATTTTAGTGATTAATGAACGTCATACTCTTCAAACAAGCATGCATTACTCTGATCTTCTTGGGAAGAATAAAATTCTATTTTTGTGGTGTTTTTCCTCTACAATCCTTATATTTAAAGGATATCTAACTACATCTTTCTTGATTTTAGTTTACTAAATAATGGTTGACTGAAAAAATGTACATTTTTAGGTATACTTTCACCTTTATCTCCAGATTTAGAATATTATTTTCATTTTGGTTGTGGGTAGTTTTGGTTGATTGCTTGGTCATCCTTTTCATGATGCATAAACCCTGTGCTCTCAGATGGAGAATTTAAAACCCAGTGTTGTTTTCAATGTTTAGACAACTTCTGCTAATCTAAAAGGTTGTTGCAATTCTCTGAAGGCTGTACTGAAATTTCTTGGTTATTTCAAATATAACTCAACTCACTCCTTTATATAGTCCTTATTTTACAACATTGCTACCCAAGTCACTTCTAAAACAAAGGAATAAACTTTGTTTTCCTTAATTCTACCCTTACACTTCTAGGCAAATCATTAATTATTAAATTATGTCTGCCATTCCTAATTGGTTTCAGACTCACCCAATCAAAAATGGTGGATTGGGATGGTTTGGATCTGAGGCTCCTTAGAGATTTTATTTTCCCCGAACACATGGGGGGATTCTGTTGTATTTAGAAATCATCATATTATATCAAGGAGACAAATTCATGATTTGTTACATAATGAAACCCAAGTAAGCTGTTCATACAAATTTAATTACTGCTTACAAGCATAACATGAATCAGAGCAGTGGTTTAATATTATTCTGTTGTTTGATTTTTTCTTGTTTAAGCACCTATTACATAACTAAATTTTGGACTCTTGTGGGATGAAGTTACACTAAGGCTCTACATAATTGTTTTACTACCACTTTTACATTCTGTGGATTTTCTCCAGTTTCATTTGTTTCTTTTAGTCTAACACTCCTTACTTTTCAGATTGCTGTACTCTAACCACTGCCATGTCACTGTGGAAACAAAGAGGTTTCTGTGTTTATAAAATTTTGAATCTTTCCTCTATTCTGTGTAATTCTTCCTTTTCTGCTGTTTGAAGTCTTGGAAATGAGATCTCATTATTAATTGCTAATTAATTTCAGCATTAATCTGAGAGATACTTTGAGAAGTGCTCCACTGACTCACGTGGACCTCTCATGGTACAGCCTCAAGTGCAGATACATAAATGAACAATATTAACATGTTATTTTATGCAAAAGTTTGGACACAACCATTGGAAATGTTTTGCATTAATACTCTAATACTCAGATTTAGATTCAAGATCAGAGCAGGAGAACTGAAAGATCACTTGAAAAGACTTCACAATGAAAGTATGCAGCTGTCCAAAAAAAATACCCTCAAATCTGTTTAACATCCAATTCTGCCCCCCTCTTCCCCCATAGTTCTAAAATCAGGAAACCAGTGTGCCATGATGAATTAACCTTGTAGGTGGAATTCTAATTGAAAAACATGGAATAGCAGCAGGTTATGCTTTGGCCTTTCTCTAAAGAGTGAAATGCTTTGTAAAGTGTAGTTTACTCTAAATTTGTGTTTTGGTTCTGGTCAGTGATACATATGCAAAGACCATCTTATAAATCAAGATCATAACACCACCAGTCCAGGTCTCAATCCTGAACATATTTTCAGCAAATAAATTTCCAATCCCCCCTTTTCCTCCCTAGCCAATTCACATAATCCATCCACTAGCATTGGTCAAGACTTTACAGAAATATTGTTTTCAGTAAAGGTATTTGAATGAAGAGAGAGTTTTGGAGGGCTTTTTGCAAACAACAAAATATAGATAATACAAAAATGAGAGAAATCAAATTTCTAAATGTGATCACTCCCTATGATTTAAGTTCTGTCCATATATGTGCTTTACCTATTTTTCCTTGATATTTTGTCTTTATATGCTCTGTAATCAAACAAACTACGTAATGGGCTTTCTCATTTTTACATAAAGCAGCTATTCCTAGTTCCTCTAAAGCATCTATATTTAGTGTAAAGCCTAGCACAGAGTTTCTAAGTGTATATTCCTGATTTCAGAGGGATGCATGAAGCTATACATACCCCAGAACACTCTCTGCTTTAATTTAGATAGCTTTTGCTTGTGGATCATATCATGTTCAGGAAAAAAAAACACCCACAAAAACCCATGTACTTCAGAAACAATGGGAACCAAGTGAGATAAAAAGAAATAATAGATTTACCCTTTGGATACAGACACCAAGCTTTATGGTCAATAAAGCACTATCATGTCTTTGAAAACTGTTGTGTTAAATTAATGAAACACGTTTCTCTGCACGCGACATAAGAAGAAAAAGTTTCTCTACAGTGTAAAAGTTCTTCTGTCTGCTGCCTTATGCCAACTGTGTGGTGGATTCTTTAAATAAGAGGTCAGAGTTTGGGTTCCATTAGACTTCCCTGTGACTGATAAGGCTGCAGCATAACAGTAGGCATTTAGGTCTCAAGATATCAGTGTTTCCATCAAGGAGATTTGAAGTAAACAGTGCATTCACAGGAGATTTATTTATGTGAAAAACATTTTGCAATCATTTACTATACATAGAAGCTGTAATTATTTGAAAGATTTTTTCATTATAAAACCTCTGAAGTCTCTTTTATGTCTGTGGAATGTGAAAAGTCCACACTTCCTTGTGCTCTGTGGATAAGGAATTTTCAGAAGTCCTCTATGCTCATTTTCTCCCAGGCTGAGGAACCAGATGGCTTAGATCTACTTCTTTATAAAAATTTCAATTCTCTGCTGCTTATTGCTCATTAGGTTTAGTATGGCAAAACTAGTACCATGAACTAGTACTGAAATGAGGAATTGCTTGAGAGTACTTTGCAGTTTGTAGAAAGATTCTTACTGCTGCACTGCTAAAAAATTAATTTGATTCTTCATTAATTATAAGAGAACACATACCTTCTTTTAAACTATCATGACGATACAATAAAATACTGTTTGGGATGAATAACAGCATAATACTGAATTTTTAAAGTACCTCTTCTGACAGTGCTGTAGGAGGGAATGTAAACTGTGATGGAACTGCCATATGGCGAGCTCTTAGTGCCAGCATTAACTGAATCCCCCAAACCAGCATTTTGCTCTTAAACAATAGGGAAAAAAAGAGAAAACCTGCTTTTATGGAGAGAGAAAAGCCAACACCAATTCATGTCAGAACTGACCTCAGCTGAAATTATCTATAGTGACATCAAAACTTTTTTTCTAAGGAAACTATCCTTGAAAGTACTTTCTGTCCTGAGCATTAGGTCTGGAAAAATGCTGTCAGGCAGTGCAGGATTTCAATCCTACAGTCTCCAGTGCTTTTGCCTTGCTTCTAGCCCTTGCTGCTCCATTGCTTTCTCACCCCTAGTTGAGGAAACAGCACCTCAGCAACTCTTCTACAGAGGGCTCCCTGGGCTCTGACGCTGCCATTTCCCTCTCTTCATCGTGGGCATATTGTGCAAGGTCAGAAGTGAAGACACACTCAGTCTCTCCCTTGCAATGTCACAAGTATGACATCCATAGAGGAAAAAGCATTCATTATATTTATGCATATTATGGGAAGCATTCATGTCCTGGAATGCAGCACATGCTCCACAGAAACTTCCATATCCCACTACAGCACTGCATTTTGTAATACATTTTGTGTCCTCTGCAAATATCTGGCTGCAAAACAAGAGAGTTAGTCATCCCCCATTAAGCCCAACAGAGCAGAACAAGGTCCCTCTGAGCCTTTCTGGGCACATTAGAAACTCAAATTCTTCTGGGAAGGCCTGACCTTGCTGTCTCATTGAGCTATACAGAAGAATCTTGTTGACTCTAGAGGAGTTTTATCCAGCTGTTGATAAAATAATAGATTTCTTTTTTTTTTTCAAAATGCACCTGTTTTAGCTACTATCCTTAAATATATCTGCCACTGGGAATACTGAATCAAAAAAATACTTGTAGTATTTCTTAAGTAATAAGGTGGGCAAGTGAATTTGATTTTCCCCATGACAAAACAGAATTCACCAGAACATCATCAGCATTTTCAAGAGATGGTGAAACACAGCACTGCTACCTTAACAGAGAGCTCCCTGCAAAATCAGTGTTTGCTTCAGATACACCAAGAAAAGAATTGGTTGCTCTCTCTAATTTTCTCCAAATCAAAAGACTATGAAGAAAAGAAATTTTAAGTCTTTTTAGAAAGAAAATTATTCTACTGCTGTCTTACCACTGTCTGATTTGTAATGAGAAAGCTATGTAATGAAAATCTTAAAATATACATTATAGGATGATTCATACATATGTGTTATAGGAACGTTTGTTTTACAGGGACAATGCCATCTGCTCCAAAAAGCAGAACACTGAAAAGAAGCCTATTGGGCACACACTCAACATACACTAGGCACTAATAAACAGCTCATAGACTCATACATTTTAGTCAACCAGAAAAATATTGGTTATTTCTTACTAGAGGATTCATTCATACAATTTTTTCAGCTTTGCATGCATGATAAAAATGTGGAGAAATATACCAAAAAGATAAATATTTCTCTTTAAAATCTTTCCTGGAGGAGAGGGGAAGACAGATTTCTTGAATAATAGAAAAAATAAAGCAAAACAAGACTTACAAAATTTTCAGTACTGTTTTCTTTAACTTAAAAGGTAGTGAATTAAGGTTTAATTTGGATACCCAATCCAGTATCCATTTGGATATCCAGTATCAAGCTTCATGAGTCCAATCAACTGGAATGTTAAATATCTTGAGAAAAGCCACTTCAATGACATTCTGTTTTGACCTGAGGCTGAGACAGAAACTAGATAGAATTAGGCTATTTAACTGGATATTTCAGTCTTTTACAGGAGGTTTGGTTTGACATAAGGGGATCCTGTATTACAGGAAGTGTTTCATGCATCTGTATTCATTCCAAAGTTTTTTCTGTATAATGCATGTGTCTTCTTAACACAAAGTCAGCCCTGGGAATGCCTGGAGACCTAGGAAATGAAACAAATTTCATTTTATTCAGAAGTAAATAAGAAGTGAGAAAAGTTTAGAAAACCTGCTGTTGTGGGAAGAGTCAAGAAAGGCAGAAATGTCCTAAATATAAGAATTTTTTTGCCATTCACCAGACATTCGTGAGCTTGTGTCTTGTAACAAATACTGATCTTGCCTTTCACACAATCAGCAAACATTAGGCTAAATTAATTTTTTTTCTCCAGATTTCTTTCTCATTCTTGATGTGAGCATTCTCGATACAGAGTCTGTTTGAAAGGAAATTTTCAGTTTCACAGTCTCAGGGGTCTGTGACAGATGAACCGAGGCAGCCCCAGGGCAGAGAGTTCTGCTCCCACAGTGCCAAACAGCTGGGAAAGCAGGGATTTCCAAACTGTGTCTCAAAACCCATCTGGGAAGAGAGAAGAGTTCAAGCAGCATTACAAAGGAAAATGATATAAATAAAAAGCAGGAACCATTGGAAGCAGTGACTCAGCTCCCTGGGCTGGGGCAGGGTGAAGAGGGTGCACTTTCTCCATTGTGGTTCTCCCCCTGAGCCAAGAGCTGCTGACTTCTGTTACCTGCTGGTGGTTTTCCAGGGATTTTCTAGTTCAGGGGACTAAGTGTGAATTGTGGTAGCCAGAAATTACTCCTGGTTTTGATCCTACTGTGCTAAAAACACTGATGTCCTGACTAAATACTGCAGGGGGAATGTAAACCAAGACCTGGACTTTTGGAAATTGTGTGAAATCCTAGTGGAAAGGAGCAAGTGGTGTGGCCAGTAGGACAGTACCGAAGGCAGGAATTGTTCTGCTTCTTGGTGGATGCAGAAGAGGACAGAGCTCAGTGCTCTCAGTGAAGTCCCTGGATTTTCACAGCCTCTTTTCCTGTCCCTGTTTGTACAGCCACCAAATTTGCCTGCTTAGCCTTGTGGGCTCCCTCTTGACTAAGGAGAAAAGCTGACCTCTAAGGCAATCAGGAGCAGCATTTTTGCTAGAGCTGGGCAATATCTGGGGGTCTGTTTGTCCACATGAGCCAGGAACACAAGGAATAAGTCAGCCAAAATCAGAACAGATAATTAGGTGTAGGAGAGAATTGATCCTGGAGGAAGATGGGGAGGAACAGAACTTATCTAGTTGGAAGAGGGAATTACGTTTTTTACCTGTTTCTGATATTTTTTTTTTCTTTTCAGAATTCATAACTCACATAAGCTTTGAAGGAAGGATAAATAGAGGCAATGCTTGGAAACCAAAACTGAGAAAAGAGTTCGGTAAACTCTTAACTGGAAAATGCTGGGTATAAGACCACTCTAATCTGAACAGAATTACACAATTTTAGGAATTTATTTTAGGAAAATAAGTTGCAATTCATAATAATTTCCAAATGCATTAAACAGCCAGAACATTTCCCCAAGTGCACATTTATTTTAGGAAGATCAGCAAACTGTAGAGTGAATCAATCAGGTACCACCTTACAATATTTTAGGGTTTTTGCCACTGAGAATAACAGGCTATCAGTTATTAGGACTGTTTTTCTCTTGAGTGATGAGGAAAACTTCTGTGCACAGAGTAAGTGATGAACACATTCTGATAGTAGAATGCTCCACATTCTCATTGAAGTTACAGAAAAAAAAAGATTTACAAAACTGACACTGGTACAAGATAACCAATCGTTTTGTGTAAAGGATGTTTTTTCATGACCTGGTTTTCACTTTGAGAGTGTTCATGCACTCAGGTATACATAGCAGCACTTAAGCCTGAGATACATATTTATTTTAATTACTTTGATACAGCTCTGAATATTACAGACCTTCTGGATAAGAAATTGGAAATACTTGCCAAATCCCAGTGATTTAATCAGGAAGGAAGCTCAGAATCAAGTGTATGACTATAAACAAAATAACTTCTTGATTTTAATGAAGAGAAATAAATAAGTTCCTCCTCAGCTTGTACGAGCTTATACTGTATATTACCTTTCTCTAAATGTACCTCATGGTTGAACAGGGAAGATTTTGGTCCAATGTCCCTATTTAATTTTCTGAGTTTCAATCAAATCCCTTCACCTTTTCAGTAACAGAAATGAAACAAAATATTTTAGGAAACGTTTTTTTCATTTTTATCTATCAATAGCAAAACATTATGGGGAAAAAAAAGCATTTGAAACTCAAATTTCTATCAATGGGAACTGCTCAGAATTTCAAAACAAGGGGAGAAAAGTGGAGAAAACCACTGGGAGCTGCAAGTTTGTGATAAATACTGAAATATCAAATCAAATTTCTACCTAATTGTACTAAATTCATTGTGTCACTCTAGAAGTAAACTCTATATCCTGTTTCCCTGACACTGCAATCCATGCCTAAACACAAGTTCAGACAGAAAGCAATTTAAAAAGTAAAGTTCATTTGTCTTGTAAAATTCAAAGTTCAGTTCTCATAATTCAAATGGCTTCAGACAATGCTGGTGCCTTGTGCTTTCTGCAGCCCAGGAATAGATATAAAAGATTCTGTGGGCTGGCTCTATTAATCATAACTTCTAAAGAAATTGGAAACACGCGCTTGAATATTCTGCTGCCATTCCCTGCATTTATTCCTCTGACAATTGTTTTTCCCAAGAAACCATTTATAAAGCTCTAATTATTCACAGTTCCATTTATTAAGTGACTCTGAGGCTCTGCAATGGCTAGTGCTTTTTATAATTTCGTGATAACCATTTCACCATTTCATCAGGCATTGCACAAAAAGCAGAAGAGCCCTCTGATCACAAAGACAGGAACTAAATGTTCTTGACCCTGAAATACATAAAACAAATGGAGGACTGTGACAAAATACTATCTAAATACTCCAAGGAAAACTCTGTATACCGTTTCTTTTTGTCCTAGTCAGAGCCTATTGATCCTATTATCAATCCTATTGACACAGAAGAGTTTGGAGCCCACCCACCTGCTCAGCTTTTTCAGCAATTCATCAGTGATAAAAAATTTCAGTGTATCAGAGGCTCCAAGTATCATCACACTGCAGTCTGAACATGATAATTGTGACTGAGGAAAGCTTTTGCTTACACTAACTGGGGCAGGAAAGGCAATCAGCCCCAGAGAGCTGCCTGCAAGTCCCTCCAGAGTGCAGAAAATCATCAGGACTCCCACAACAACATTTCCATGGGGTGAAGTATTTACCTCAAGAGCTTGAGAGCCTCTCTGTCACAATGCTGTGCCCTCACTGACATTTATTAAAATAGCATGCAATAGCATCTCTTGTCTTAAAAATAATGATGAAGCTAAAGTCTCTGTCAAGTGCCTTCAGGCTATCTTCAGCATATTTTTACAAGCAATTTCTAAAGTAATGTAGATGCGAGAAATGCTCTTGAGATACAAAAGCATAAAGAAAGCAAGCAGCACCTCTTTACCCCAGCTCAACACTGAGGCAGAACACCCAGACCTTTGGGCTCAGCACACTCTCAGAGGCCAGGAGGTGTTGGTTTGAGCACCACCAGTGGGAACAGGAGCCAAGTCACACACACAGAAATCACACACAGAATCACGGGTTGGAAGAGACCTTAAATATCATCGAGTCCCACCCAGCCCTAACACCTCAACTAAATCATGGCACTGAGTGCCACAGGCAGACTTTTCTTAAACACACCCAGGGATGGTGACTCCACCACTCCCAGGCAGACTATTCCAGAACTTTATCACCCTTTCTGTAAAAAATTTCTTCCTAATATCCAACCTCTATTTCCCTTGGTGCAGCTTGAAGCTGTGTCCTCTGGTTCTGTCAGTGCTGCCTGGAGAAAGAGCCCAACCCCACCTGACTGCAGCCACCTTTCAGGGAATTGTAGAGAGTGATGAGGTCACCTCTGAGTCTCCTTTCCTCCAGGCTGAACACCCCCAGCTCCCTCAGTCATTTCTCAAAGGGTTTGTGTTCCAAGTCCCCCTCACTCTGGAACAGAGCTTTAATCCCAAACATTCTGCTCTTCCTCTATCTGCATCTTCTCCAAAAGCAGGGTTTAAACCCACCTACTTTGGAAGAAAGGAGATGAGCCTTCAAGTAAGGGAGTCTTGCCAGAGGTGGGGGGTAAATATCCCCCAGCTCTTGCTGCTGGAGTGGAGGTGACATCTCAGTGGGGCACTGACTTTCAAACCCCTCTGTATCCTCGCACAGAGAGCTCCCAGGGTCCTCCTTGGGGCAGACACCTGGTCTCTGGGGATCCCATCCTAGGGTGCTGGCCCTCCACTGGGCACTGTGCAAGAAACTGGGGTGGAACAGACTCTGTTAAGGAGACTTCTTACTCATCCCATTTCATTAAGGTCATTTTTGTGCACTGAAAAATGATCATTATGTAATTTAGATGCATTAACTTTTGGCTATAGCTTCTGAAACAGAATGGCCAGTGTGCTATATATGAAGGGACTATTAACTCAGATTAAAGAGAGAACTTGGCAGGTACAGCACATACTCAGGATGAATTTTTATTTTGAGGCTTGAGCAACACAGCAAATTCTCCCTTGGCCAAAGGTGATCCTGTCAGATGACATAATGTCAGATAGCACTAAACAGCAATTGAATGTTCTGTGGCAATGGTTAGCCACACTTGCATAGCAGCAAAAAGTCATCACACAAATGGGAATGGGGTGAAGTTATCTAAGTGTGAGCAGGTGTCCTGGAGTGTAATCAGCACTTCACAGCCCTTTTGTTCCTTCAGACTAATCTGCCTAGAATTAGCAACTCGTACTGGCACACTGCAGCTGATAGGTCCCCCTGCAGCTGCCATGCCTATCAGCCCCAGATCTTTCTCAGTTGGGACAGCTTCTTTCCTCTCTAGCTGACAAGTTAGGCTGAATTTTCTAATGGCTTCTGCTTTTCACATTTTTAAATGATTTGTAGTGCACATCACATCTCATTTCCCCTAACATTCTCTTTAACCTATTTTGAAAGAGAGCAATCAAAGCCTCTTGTAGAAAATGTAGTTGAACATTCAAGATGTTGAACAGAGGGAGACGAATAAAAAATAAATCTCAATTTATGGTCTAAGTCAAGTTTTCCATCTAGACTCAATTCTTTTCCCATTTCAACCTTTATGTGAAAAGAAATAGGACTCATTTTGAAACATTTAAAGAGAAAAACGTGGGGCTCTGGATATTTTTTTCCTGGATTCAACTCTGATAAGCCTATTACATATTGCCAAGCTAAGAGTCAGAGCACAATTCCAATACACCTTTTAAAGCTACGAACTAAATACTTGATTTAAATCTCTAGGTTAAAGTGCCTTTAGAGATAATATTTAAGCTTTTGTTAACATCCTGCTAACCCAATTCCCCAGAAAAAAAAAACATAAAACACACACCAAAGAAGAATTGATTGGTAAATTTGCTTTAGTAAACATCAATCTATTTTTCAAGAGAAAAAAAAAAGCATAAGTTCTACTACAAGAGATCTGTCAGGGAAGAAAGAGTTTTTCTCTATCACAGGAGGAGCTAGCAATGAGATTAAATTTAGAAATGCAAGGTTGTGTTTTAAAGCTAATATTACATAGGAAAAACAAGATTTGAAATGTTACAAAAAGGAGACACCAGAGTTACCAAAAAAAAACCATGACAACAAACATCATCAGAACACCTGGCAAATGCCAGATTCATCAGGCTTCCATCAATAAGGCCAGTGCTCAATATAGAAATATTGTTTCAATTTTTTCATGCCAAAATGTTTTGGTGTTATTTTTACTTCTGTTTAAACTCAACTCACTGGTAAAGAAGATACTGCAGATTTGGCTCTTTTCTCTGTGCTGTGACCACAGCTTTGATTAGAGTGGATTTGTCACGAGCTGCTGGGGAGCCCAGAGCAAACCCTCCAGCTGCCACAGCAGGACGTGGTGCCAAGATGAACCTGCCAGGCTTGCGAAATGGAAAACAGACTTAAATCTGCCCAGTTCCATTGAGAAAACGGGCAAAGCAACTCTGCTCAGTCTGTACAGACTACAGGCTTTATCCCACCTGAAGAACTTCCTTTTCCTAAGGTTACACCTCGCTGGGAGAAGATACCTGGAGGTTGTCAAACCTTGAGTTCCACAAAACACCACAAGTGAAATCCATCTCATAAAAGAGAAGGGAAATCGTCTGCTACTTTCAAGCAGCTATAAACTAGTGTGTGTTAGCAACTCAGTAAGCCATTAAATAAACTTTTTCCCAGGCTTGAATTCCTCAAGGTCCCATTTAAACAAAATTAGGAGCTTTTTATATGCAAAAAACTCTGAAGTGCATACTAAAATAATGTCTCAAAAATTATATAAATTCAGAAGTGTTTGGTTGACTAAAACAGCTTTGCCAACAATGTGTTTATAAATGTATTGGTTGTTATGAGAAAGTACTAGAGCTATTACAAAAGTATACAAATGCATTAATAAATCATAGCAATTACCCAATTTTACATCTTCACAGTGCCACGCACAAGTGTAGTACACAAATACATTTCCTTATTAGACTTTTATTGTTTAGTTAGATGCTTTTCTTCCCACTTTTGTGGGAAGCCTCACAACTGGATAGTCCCTCAAACCAATCCACCTTTTTCCAGCTCACATTAAGCCACTTAGTTAAATAGGAAAGGCATTTTCAGCCAAGGGCAGAAGTTTCTTTGTAAAATAAGGAACTTCAAAATCTTAAAAATTAGAAATCAGTTTCAGATTGAAAATTATTAAATTTCCATTTGAGAAAAAAAAATGCCCCAAACCTCTTCTACTAGAATAAATTCCTTCAAATTTTATGTCAGGTAAGTCTTTGTGCTCATGACATGCAAAGAGCAGCTTTTTTGCTCTAACTCTTCTGAAGGATTCCATTTAACACAAAGGATTGAAAAATATGAGAAGGTGTCTATTGTCAAGAAAGAAAAATTACACTGTTTAGCCTTTATTTACAATAGACATTCTCTCAGACAGATGAACAACAGGGGTTACAGTCACTCAAGAAATATTTTTTCTGTGAATGGCATTTTCAGATAATCTTCATACAATCACATTCTGGAAAAGATGGGCCTTGTCTTGCCCATATTCTAAACCACATAAACAAAACTTGCTTTGAAATTATTTTACATGAAAAATCATCAGTTTCTCAGAAAGTAGTAGGAACCAAAGAACCCTTGACTCCAACTAGACAAGACATTTGGATTAGACTCCATATGGGATTGCTCAATGGCGGCAAAGAAGAGACAGCACAAACCTGGAGGAAAGCTCACTGAAGTTCTCAACCAGCTCAGACAGAATAGGGTCAGTGCAGAGACCTCTGACAAAATGAATCTGGCTAAGAAAGCAGGAAACCTCCTAAGGGATCAGCAAGAATAAACCTAACCAAATAAGGGGTTATCTTCACAACTCTTTTGCTCTTTCCAATGCAAATTCTTGGCAAAAAAACCAATACAAATCTGAATAGAATCATTTAAGAACAGCTTAAGACATGTTTTGTTTTGTTTTTTTTTTTTACCTAGACTACAAGCTGAAATAGAAAAGCTCTTTAGTATAAAGAATAACCAATATAAGATTAAATACTGACAACAGAGATTTTCATACTCAATGGAAAAAAGTCATACATAAGTCTCACTGCAATTTAAGTAGTCTGACTGTGTCATCTGCATTTTTAACTGTGATTGTGGAAGTAGCTCCAAATTTCACAACTAGCTGCCTTGGAATCAAAGGATGAAAACATTTGGGTTTAATTGTTTTGTTTGGTTTTTTTTACATCAGAACTTTTTTCACGTATAGCCCACACAGGCCCATCAACATATGAAATGTAGAATGTAAAATAAACTTCCACAAACTAAAACACTGGGATAGCCTTAATTATATTTCACCACTACCCCTCTTTTCTCAGAAAACTCAGAGACACTGAAATATAGACAAAATAGCTACAAGCTTGAACTTGATACAAATTTCATCAGAACTGTGAATTCATTCTGTTCCATGAAACAACAAGATTCCTGTTGAGTGTAATGGCATCATTTCAAAGAATGTGAGGAAATAAGATTCCATCTCCCATTTTACTGTAAATTGCCCATATGTAAAGCCAGATTATATTCTTACAAAGAGACCTATCTAGATCAATTTTTTTGAATTTGTGAAGAGTAGACTGAAGGATTGGAGACTTCTCAGCTATACAGAACTCCCTCAAAACCTCTCCTGAGAGTCCAAACATAGATGACAGATACTCTCACATTTTTTTGTTACATGTGTTTGATCAGTTTGGCTTTGATGACCCAAAGGCTACAAAGCTTCCAGCCACATACTGGTAACAGCAGAAGTGGTTTTGAATAGAGAAGAATATCTTTGCACAGCTGCAGCAGCACCCGAGGTTTTTAAAATGGTTGTAGATGTTTTCCCCCTAAGGCAATGGGAGCTTATGGGCAATATCCCTTGCCTTCCCCATCTCTCACCCAACAGCAAACATTTGCACTACTCCACGGATCTGAATTCAAACATGAAGAAAACAAACTAATTCTTTTCAGTTAGTAAATGCTAATGTAATCAATCCCATCATCCTTTTAGCTCATGGAAAAATGCACTGAATAAGCCTTATGCCATTACTACAAAGTGCTCAAGTTCATAATTGCCATATAACAAATTCCCTTCCCTACTTCTAGCTATATCTGCTTATTGCAATTTAAGTGAACTTACTCTGCCTGTCTGCTGCTACATCCATCTTCCAGCTAAATTGTACTTCTACTTAATTTGAAGAACTCCACTGATACCAGGTGCTAGGGTAAGGAAGGTTTATTCATCCTAGAGGGACAAGATTGTCTGAGAAACTGTGAAAGACACTAGAAAATGTTAAATGCAATCAAAAGAGTAAAGTGGAGGGTGGAGTAGGAGGAAGACTGAAAATAAAGGATGATAGAAAACCACATAAGGACTAGAGGACTGAAAAATAGATCCAGAACTCCTTCCATCAATGCTCAGCCTGTAAGAAAGCAACTGAGTGCTTCTCTAAATGACTTGCTCCCCAAGGATTCTCAGCTCCTGCCCAGGGACCTGTGCAGTGCTTTTCTGACAATTTTCCATGCAGTCTTTCTCTTCCAAGTGCCACCTGCGCCCAGGGCTTCATATTTTCACTTTTCCATGCCTCTGCTTAGGTGCATATGTTTGAAGAGGGTTGAAGGGAGAAGAAATCACTATCAAATAATGAAAATACAAAGCCTACGTCTCTAAGGTGACAGGCTATGCTTTGCTGAACACCAGAATAGGCTTAAATGGCAGATGCTTTCAGCTCATACTAGAATCTACTTGCTTTAGTTTTAGCCATACCAGACCATAGCTACTGATTTTTGGAGTGCTTAGGCAGATAATGTGGCTGACAAGCTGAATATAAATCTAGAAAATTAAATGACAAGTATGATGGGGACATGCAAGTCTGAGTTGATGTGTCTCAGGCTGCGTTCCTCTGATTTTAGAATGAATGCCATAAGCTGAATAAACAATTTCTATCTGCACTATTCCCAATCAGAGACATCAAAACTCATTAATCCTTGTAAAGTAAAAAGTCAATTCCTTGCTTGTGTTGAAAAGCAAGTTCAGCAAAAGCATTATTGAGCATCCATGCACCTGTGCAATAGATTGTAGTAGAAATTCTACTGCCTCTTACAAAAGGCAGTGACTTACAGGACAGCTGAGGTTGAGAAAAAAGCATGCAGAGAAAAACATTAAAAGGTCTTTTGGAAGATACTGAATATTTTTTTCCCGCTTAGAGCTTTAATAAATGCTTATCTTGTTTGTATTATCTTGATAATTGGCAACCTATATACTATTCTTGGTTCACAATAGTGTTTGTTTAAACTCAAGCACACACAACACACATTTTATCCTATAAACTCTGTGCTGAATAATTGGACTGATGTTGGCCTCAATCCAGAGCTTTTCCTTGATCTTCCTGAATCCTGCTTCTTTTATATTTAATTTGGCATGAAGTCTAGCACTGCATCTCAGCTGTCAGCAGCAAGTAAGAGCTGCAAGACAGAAAAAGGCAACCCCTTCACCCACCTGTGTGACATCTCCTGGTGCCAAGTTAAAGCAGCTTTTCCAGCCCTGTCTGACAATGCAGGGAGAGCTTAGGTGGAACAAACTGCTCAGCTCCGAGCTAGGATGGGAGAGTATTGACAGCCCATACAAAACAAGGAGCAGGCTTAGTGTCTCAGTGGGGACATTAAACAGGGCTCTGTGAGTGCTGTGTCAGCACTCCTACACAAAGCACCCACACAGCTTTTCACAGCCAAATCACCTCACTGGGGATTAAAGAAGGAAGAGACACTCAGAAGATCAGTAATATTTAACAATGTGAGCAGTGGCTTTCAGAAGCCAGTACTTAATGGTATTTTTAGCCTGAATTTCTGATGAATTTTGTGTTATTCCATCACCTCCTCTGACCTCGTTTTTGACCATAGCAAAGTGCAAAACATTACGAATTATGTAGGAAAGTGAGTAGCACTTCACATTTGGCTGTGAATTTAATTGAAGCAGAATTGCACAACTCTTTCATCAGTACCATTCTGCTGAGAAAGAAGTGAAGTTTTCTAACAAAGGATTCCATGAACCAAACAGAAAGAGTAGTGTTCATTCAGCCCATAAGAACATTCAAGAGAAAAAAATACCAAACTGTCAATAAACTTTGCTTTGAAATCACGAGCTTATCTACTGCTCTTTCAACTAATTTGTATTCCATAGCAAAACCCTATATGATGAAAGGTGCCTTAAAAAGCACATCCATGGAGACAGTGAGCAGAGCAGCCCCGAGAGCAGCAGAGATTTGTCACTGCTTGCAGGGAGAGCTGAAAGCCACTCGGTCACAGATGGTAGTGCACAAAGAGAGCAGCAGTGCTCGTGTCACCTCTGGGAGCAGCCCAGAGTGTGCCCAGACTCACTCCCAGCAGCTCAGCTGGCAGGTAAACCCTGAGGTTTGTTCGTGTCTGTACAATGCAGAAACTCAGTCCTAAACTGAAAATAATTGGATTAAAGTTAAATTAAATTTGGAATGTATACACAATCCTCCTATTGCCAGGAGGAATTACCAAGGCACTCACAGACAACTGCTCTACTAATTGCTATGACATTGTCCAATAACTGAAGGTAAAATCATTGGTAATGCTGATAAGAAGCATACAAACCACTTGAGATTTAACTCATAGTAGAGTGGCAGTCTAAATCTCTTACTATCATGTAATTTCTTTTTGTTTAGATTTTTTCTTTTCATAGAATATGAAAAATACGCTCATTAATGTTCACAAAGTTTACAGTCAAGGTTTATAAAACTTATTATTCTCAGTTTCAACTTCTGATTTTTATTGCTTCATTTCATTAAAAACAGTGACTTTTTTTCTATCACAAGAGATAAGAACTGGAAAATACAAGAAAATATATAGAGAATAAAAAAGGGTTATTACAACCTGTCATGAGCAATGTCTAGTAAAAGCCTAAATTTTATTGTAAAATTTTTTTAAAGCACTTTAATGTATTTAAGTGTCTAATGGATGCAGAGGTGAACAACCAATGCTGTGCTTCTCAAGCAAAATGAGGCACTTACACGGAAAGAATTTTTGCAATAGGAAGACAATTACTTTTTTTATATCCTCCTTGGAGCAATAAGGTTACTCTAACAATCTTGAACACAGGAACTACTTGTTTTATCCTTTATTCCCTATTGAACTTTGTTTGCTACATTCTGGTTTAAAGTAGCTAAAGAGGAAGGAATTTCACATACAAGTTTTCAAGCAAATTACTTATTCTGTGAAAAGAAATTTTCATAATGTCAGTAGTAAACAACTTGGTTCATAAAAGCTTCCCAGGTTTCTACTTTTCAGTAAAAAAACAGTTGGAATTAGAGAAAACTTCTGAAAATATGGGTTTTCCATAGTACTTTGCAGTGAAGTGTGCATTATTATCTATTATGCATTTGTGCTGCACACAGCTTTGATATAAAACCAAATCACGTGTATATATATATATATATGTTCTTTCTCTTCCTGCATTTATATTTTTGACAGAAGATGAATGACCTCTTTCTTTCTAGTTCCATCTTTTATTTTTAATGTTAAAGAAAATACATTACAAAATGTGATTGCATCTATTATTGGCTGTTTTCCTCCCTGCGAGATAGAAAATCATTGGTACTCACATCTAGAGTGTCACAGGATGAAATTCAAGCTTCATAGTGAAAAAACCACAGGGAACTCACTTTTCCAGCCGCCCAGCTGAAAAAATTTTTCAATGCAATTAATTATTAGAAATAGAGAGTTTGGAATGTGGATTATTTCTAGTCAATTTCTAGCAAGAAATAGGAAACATATTATGAGTATAGGATATTGAGAAAAAACTGTGGGTTTAGCTCTCTGTTATCTAATTCTCCTGAATTAGATTCCCTAAGGCTTCTCTATTTGGAGATTTCAGTAGTGTTTTTTCATTTTGAATGACAAAGAAAAGAAAGTTATTCCAGTGCTATAACTGAGGACAAAACCTTGTCCTCTAAACATTTGTGCTTATAAATATGCTAATCTTGCTATCATTTTGCCTTAAAAGGCAGCAGCCTTTCCTTTACAGCTCCTGACATGCTTTGATGTGCTGCCCATTTAACTGGTTTAGATGGTATTTTAAACCAGAATTTAAGAGCATCAGACAACACTGTCACTGCCTTCAAAAAGAAGCTGTTGCTGCTGCAACCAAGGTTTAATAACCGTGTGGGAGGGAGACAAGTTCAAAGCAGAGATGGGAAGCCTGGGACCTCAGAAACATCTGGTGCCTTTTCCACAGGTTACGAGAGTTAAATTGCACAGGGCTTTGGAGAAACAATTCTATTTGCTTCAATATCCAAAGATAATGCAAGCCACAGAGGATGACAGGAAGGTCAGGGATCCTGATAAATCAAGTATTTAGAACAGTCTATGTCTTTCTACAGCACCATCAAAAACTTCCCCGAGCTCTTGGGCGGAAAAAGTCAAAATGTTTTTTCAAGTGCAAGGATCATTTGCACTAAATACCCCTGGCAAGCAAATTTATTCCAGCAGGAATATTTACAACACCTGGCTGTCTGAAAGCAACCACTTTTAAGAAGAGGTAAATAAATCTTCAACTTAGTAAATGATGTGGTTGGGAAGTTTTATATTTCTTCAGTGAGAACCAAACCTGATCCAGGGACTAATGAGGAGAATGAGATCCTTTCCATTGAGTCCAGGGAATTTTGGATTAGGCTCTTGATTTAAGTTATTATTTTTTATTTTAAAATAATATCCAGTATTTAGAATTTTCCATAGTGCTAGGAAGTATGATTCAAATGTATCATAGAAAAACCACTCCCCTCCCTTCAGAGATAATGGCTAAAAAACTCCAAACACCTTTTTTCAAGTTATGCCTCAATTACCAAAACCAATGAAAAATACAAATTTTGTTAACTCTGATTACTCAAACCCAGCCTTGCATCTTTTTCTTTGTTTCTAAAGAGAGAAAATTAATAACACTTGGTGCTTGCTATTTCTCCTATTTTGCCTTCTCTCATCTCCCACTAAAGCAAGTCAAAGTTGATAAGAAAAGCAGATAATACAGAGAAAAGTGAGAATTTCTTCATGTTTCTTCTCACTCTCAGGTTGGAGGGTTTATTATTTTCATACAGTCTCCTCCCCCATTTATGGGCCTCTCATAGAGGAGCAAACACCCAGCCTCAGGCTCTCAAACAGGCCTCAAGAGAAGGAGTGATTCTCAGATTTGTTCCTTTCTCCCAACAGACAAAAGCCTTATTATTTTTCTGATCATTCTTTATAGCAGTACTTGCATAAGATGGCATTTTTGTCTCACTGACTGTCAGCTAGCACCAAGAAGCATCCTTTTCTTCCCTGGCCACTTCTAAAGCCAAATTTATTATGCTCAGCCTCTCCAAATTATCCCTTCAAACCTTTTTGGTCAATTCTTTTGTTTCTAAGCTTTCATCTACAGAGAAATTTCACCTTTGGGAGTTTAGTCCAGCTGACTGAGCCAAGAACTCTTCATCATTAATTCACATTTCTGTTTATAAAACCACCACAGAAATCAGGTCTTCATAGGATGAATTCTGCCTTAAGCCCCAGACCACTGAATGCCACGTGTTTTTATCACACCCTGACACTAACAGTCCTTTGAGGTCCTTTTTAGTGGGGAACTGAAACCTGGTTAATTGTCTAGGTCTGATTACAACTCTGGACTAGGAGCTTCACTTATGAAAGACTTGTCTAGAGGGAAACCCTTTCAGAATTGAAAAACTTGTGTAAAAGAAAGAATTTTAACAATTTTCTAAAAACCTTAAAACTACATTTTCATAAATAATGTCATTACAATATATGAACTACAGTATAAAGAGCTTGAGAAATGGATCCTTCCCAATTCCTCATTATTTTTTCCATTTTCAGCCATCTGAGACTCCAAAGCTGTTAGAAAAGAAATTTCTTATTTTCTTATTGCCCAAACTGCTGTCTGGAGTTAGAAAAAATAATTTGCCACATAACAATAAATCAGGATCTATTTTTTTCCATTTCATAGACATTCAATAGCAAAAGCTGACAGAGAAGAACACCTTCTGTGACTTCTCTACATGAGGGAGGTTTAGGTTGGTTATTGGAAAGGGTTCTTCACCCAGAGGGTGGTTGGGCACTGGACAAGATCCCCAGGAAGTGATGACAGCACAAAACAGGCCAGAGTTCCATAAACATTTGGCAGTGCCCACAGGCACAGGGTGTCATCCCTGGGGTTCCTGTGCAGGGCCAGGGGCTGGACTCCATAACCCTTGTGTGTCCTTTCCAGCCCAGCATTAAATAAATTTTAAACAAAATGAAATAAAATTAAACCAGCACATTAAATTCTTCAGAATTCTATCATGGTTTCAAATACCCAGAAGCTGTAAAAAAAAACAAAAAACAACAGCATTTTTTCTCATTATAATACCACAAATACCACATAAAATTTATTTTAGTCCTCTGGTGCAGGCAGGGGAATGCAAGCACTTTATTATACATGTGGTTCTTCCTGCTCACAAAGCCTACATTCCATGCCAGGGCTGGGAACTGGATGGCATGGCAGTCAAGGATTTATTCTCACACATAAGATAGTTTGCACACAACATGATTAATAACGTACAAAGAGGACTGATGTAGATCCAAATGGGTATCTACTTTATTTTTTGCTTCTTCCTATTTTCAAAGCAAAAAGTACCACATGTTTAAAGTAATTTTAATTGTTGAAGACATTTGTTTATTTAAAAGTTAAATGAATTAGAATTTAGGTTTCTTTCACTTTTTATTACAGTTTCAGTTCACAAACAGCATTGCCACTTGGAATTCCTGCAGTAATCCATGAAGACTGTAACAGAAAGGGCAAAATAGGAGCTAAGAGAAATTGGCTTTAACCCTAATTTAAGCAATGGCTCATTCAATGAAACACCACCAAGACACACCCAGTTCAGTTGGAAAGCAGGAGTCACCAAACAGAGCTAGCCCGGGGAATTCCTCCCTACAGAAAGAGGGTTACAGAAATATATGGTGAATTAGAGAATTTTTTTAATGAAAAGCCTGAAAGACAGTTTTCCAAATAAGCCAGAATATCTATTCATGTGTTTCAAGTATGCTACTGTACAAGAATAGCTGCAGATTCTTTGTCCTTACTGTGTTCCTTGTTGTTATCCTTAAATTTGATCTTGCATTGATCAATGTAAGGCATGACAGTGACCAAAGGCATCAGGAAGCTTCAAGGACAGACTTTATGGAAATAGAGGGAGATAACTTGCAATAAATTTTATTCACATCACTGTATGTGCTTCACATTTTTTCCAGTCAACAATTTCCATAGACACACACCAGCTGCAGGGAGAAGCAAAACCCTGTGACCAAACTCCTCGTTTTCTAAATATGAATGGCACTTTGTCATGGACTTGTGCAACCACAACTGTGACTAGTTTCTCTGCTTTCCTTGTGTTTATTGTGCAGAAATACATTTGATTCCTGACACTTCAGAACGTAATAAGTTGTAAGAAATGCTCCTCTCTTTTGTGTTACATCAGAGGAACCTACTCTTACAAGGATGAATCACTGTGTTCTCTGCAGTTCAAACACTCTGCACAGCACTTCCATCAAAACTGCTCAAAGCATGGTAGTTCTACTTTTATGTTAACCAGAAGCTAACATGTTCATGGTATGTGTTGGACTTCCCTTAGGCCATGATTTTTAATCCTTTGAAAACGTATTCACTGTCTTTTCCAAGCATTTACAGCCAGCTGATATTACACTGGCCTTTTGCCTTCTCATGAAGCCATATGCCATTATCTGGAGACCATCATGCAGATGACAAGAATTCAAATAATTTGTTACATCCTAAAAGCTGTAAGTCCCTTCTGTATGGCACTGGCATACAACTGCCTGGCTGCCAGCTTGTTCTTGTTGATTTAGGAAGTTAGAAAAAAAAGTAAAACATGGAAGCTAAAAAGTCAGAATGAGAGCAAGTCAAATGAGATTATTACAATGACTGAAATTGAAAGGCAAAAGAACTTTTTGACTATGTCAGGCAGAGAAGGATTTAACCTTGAAAAATAAGCAAACACACAGAAAGCAGAGGTTTCTATATTTACAAGGGCTGAAACCATACCATAGGCAAATAAAACACAAAACTAATTTTCACAAAATCTTGCAGGACTATCCACAATCCTATTTTGACAGTCCAAGCTATTCTCAAAACTTAAGATAGTACAGTTTCAGCAGTTTCCCTCCCCTGCCCCCTTCCAATATTAAAAAACTAAGGTTTTTTAAGATCCATCCACAGTTCTTATCCTGACCCTCAAATACATTTAGCTACACATGAGAGAAAAAAAAATCTGGCTTGTCTAGTATGGCAATGAGTACCATAAGAGAAATCATATATAAAAGAAGAAAAAGAAAAGCCACAGAATAAAGAAAATCCAAATCTCAGCGCAGCTGATCCTGCAATAGACAGAAAGAGAGGAAGCCATCAGGAATTTTACCCTGCTAAATGCCAACATATTTCACTCATGTGTACATACTCCTGTACAAAACACTAGACCTATGCTAAAGCAGCAAACAAAGCAGGGAACACAGCAATTGATCATAAATTGAGCAGGATATTCAGAGTAGTGGCTCTGCCCTATTCTCCCCACCATTATCTCCTGCAGAACACATATTACCCATTTTAAAAATAGTAACAGTATGAATATATCATATCGTTCAGCAAAAGGCCTCTTTGAGCATTTCTGAGGGGAAAAAGCAAAACCCTCTAAATGGCCTGGCCACAGTTCACTGCTCCCATGCATCTGACACAAGAGGTACTTAAGGTGGAATGGATTGGATACATTTGTTAAATAATATCCTAAAGCACACAAGGCAGCAATGTCAGAGAGGTAAGATTTTTTTTTTTTTAAGATAATGTTTCATAGTAAGCCCAAGACCTTCATAAAATGGGATTTTAAGCTCCTACTGAAAATGCATCTGCTGTCCAAAAACTAAATCAACATAAATGGAGAAATTCCTATGGGCTGTTTACTGATCCCAGATTTGCTCTAACAGTTCATCTCCTTGAAAGGCTCTTAGAGCAGCAGTAAGGGCAAAGCAGCTCTCTCTACATATTAACTTTGGGATAATCATCCAAATTCGGCTGATAAATGGTAACACTTGTTATTGTCTGCATCCACAAGAGATTTAGTTATATCTCTCAATGTCTGCAGTAAATCACCATTTCAGTTGGGGCACTGCTGCAGATTCACGTTGTGGTTACTTTTGAGTTTTTATTTTTTTTAATAAGCCCCTCATTTTGTAGCTAAACAGATAAATCATTGTTCACTGATATCAAGAAGCAGGTCACTGTGATTGACCTGACATGAAAATAGGAGGGAAATACCCTGACTTCATTTGAAATTACATTGTTGATCCTGAGATACTGTTCACTCTCTGTCCTTGTGAAGTTCCTGTCACATGTTTTTGAGAGCAGCTGACATTATTTCATAGTTTAGTTACTTTATTAGGTGCTTTCAAGCATCAGTTGGTGAAGATATAAGTACAACTTCACAATTCTGCCAACACTTCAAAAATTATTTTCTATATAAGTAAGAAAAATCAGGAGTGTGCCACCTCATCCTTTTCAAATGTAAGAAAAAAGAGACTAACAATAAACATTTGTGTGATATGCAAATAGGGATAGGAGGCCCTGTGGCATTGATTGGCTAGAAAGCTACTCCAAATTTGCAGTCATATGTTAAGCATTAAAAACTCAGTTGTCTTGATACTCTGATATCAGCATTTTATAACAGATTACTCACCCTGCTGAATTCTGTATGGGTTAATTATTGTCTGGCTAACATATATCAGCAGAATAGATAAAGCAAAATTTATATCAGACTCAAATATTTCTAAATTCTAAGTCTCAATCATTGAGGTGCTAAGGTCAACTCCAGTGACTCAGTGTGTTTTGATTCCATAAGTGTTATAGTATAGACTGCATGGCAACAATTCAATCCTAAATTGCCACCGAAGCAATGACAGTATAAAACTCATTTATGACTGAAGAACAGTAGAGATGCCAAGTGCCCATTTGGAACATTTATTATTCCAAAAAAACAGTGGTGTCAATTCCATGATTGAATACATTTCCTTAAGTGGCCTGACTATTTGAGGGAATTGAATTTTAATTACTTTCTGATAGAAGATTATGAAATGTATTTAGGCACAGAACTTAAGTACATGGTTTAATATTTCCCTTTCACTGAGGAAATCAGTAAAAAGAAAACTGAAGGAATACTTCCCAAAGTGTTTACCAATTTCAGGAATCTCAGTTTGAGATACCAGGAGAGTGTATCCTGAAGGAACATGAACATTTGTACCAAAACCCAGCAAATATTACCTGAAACATAAATAGCTGTTGCCTAGAGTAGAGTAACCAAGCCTAAAGTTAAAAAAAGAGCTGTTAGGCACCAACTGATAGTATGACTTTCTCTGATGAAAGATGCCAGCTGAATTCAGGGTAACTAAAATGCAGCTGGAAACTATTGCTTAGTCAGGTTAAAGAACTCGGCAGTTCATAGGACAGGAGCCCCATGTGATTCAATAGTCACATTGAAAAATAATTGATTCCACACAATTCCATTTCTAACAGTGGAATAGTTTGAGGATGAGGATATTCACCTTTTGGAACAAACAGAAAGCAGACTGTGCTCCAGCATGCTAAGAGGTTAGAGAGTAATAATAATTACAGAGAACTGAAAGAGCCTGACAATATTTTCTCTGAACTGTTTTAGGTGTAAACAGAAAACCAGTGTTGGGTGTTTAAAGTGATCAACAAGGGTAGTAATTACTTGTTTTTCCCCAGTGGCTGAGGAGTTTAAGAGCTCTTTTTGAGATGCAAACCTGTGCAGAGCTCTGTCCTTAGTCCAAGAGAATCTGAGCTGAAATCCTTCCTTTTATAGTATTTTCCTGAATAATGACTCACAGGACTCAACATAGAGCACCAATCCCCATCACTGAGGGGTTTCCATTCCTCATCACAGGTGTGAAATCAAGAAAGAAAATCACTCCGTCTGCATCTCCTAGCAAAGACATATCCAGGGAATAAAAATCCTGAGTAAAGAGGAATCCTTCAGCAAGATAATTCACATAATCAACCAGACATTTGTCATTCACACTGAAATTTCACTAATGGGGACAATATCCAATTCTATGAAGTAGCACCAAAATCTTTATTGACTGCCCAATTATGAATCCCTGGAGCTATTCATACTTTATTTCTGTCCACAATGCTTATTTCAAAAAATATCTCCTTTTGGAACAAAGTCAATCTGTAAATAAAAGCATCATACAGCTTGTTAGAGATACATTGCTTTATGAGTTCCTGTTGGGTCTTCTTGTAGAATCTAAACTGCAGTGAACAGAATTATCTTGGGAATTATGGATTAATATGTGTATTTTGCTTCTGACACCTTTATTAAACTTGATAACGGCAGCACACGCTAGCATCTCATTTCAACACCTCATTACAGTAATCCTCCTGATTTATTTTGCTAACTGTCTTCAGATGTTGACTCAGATCATTTTCCCTTTTGAAATAATTCAAAAATAGAGTACCATGCTGTAAAGATAGCTTCATCACAGGAAACATTCCTGATGAATTCTTTTCTACCTCACTTCTGCAATCAAAACATAATGAGCAATGTTATGTTTTAAATGACCAAAGCTAGTTTCAAATTACAAAATCTGATTTCTAAAATTTCAGAGGCTGAGGGGCTCTTTTCCTCCATGTTTTGCTTTTCACGTTACACAGAGAACAGAAAGCCCTGACCCTGAAGAGCTCAGCTGTAGCTACTTACAGATACACTACTGAATGCAGTATACATTGCAAAATTTAATCATGTATCAGAAAAAGCCAGCCCTGTTTCTCATACCAAAATATTTCACCACAAAACTATGTTTCAGATAAAAAAATGTCATTATCTTTGGGCAATGATATCTTCCATAGCTGAATTTTGTCTGTTCTACAAAACTGAGCTGCTTCAGTGTCAGGATTAAACAGAGGCAGAAGTGGATGAAACCCTGGTCTGGGTAAAATAGTCAGTGGAACAGTCATGCCTCTAGTCCAGCTGCAGGAAAAGCAGGAAAATGCCAAGTGAGTATGTCCAGTAGAGAAAATTCCATGTGCTACCAGTGTTTCAAAATGCATAGAATTGTTATGTGAACTAATGTATTTCTGGCAAGTTGAAACAGCTGTAGCTGAAAAAAAGTTTTCATCATGTGTAACATGATGAAACACAACAGAGGGAAAGTTGAAAGTTAAAAACTCCCTGTTCAGGTAGGTAAAGTTCGTTTCTGGTACACTGCAGTCATGCAGTTACACTTCAGGTGTGTAAGACAAAAACATTAACTCTGCATGCTAATGTCCAAAAGGTGTGGAGAAAAATTCCTGATGTTAACAGTTTTCTAGGGTATTAAAAACTAAAACAATAGCAAAAGTTTATTTATGAAAACTGAAACAATGTAAAAAGTTTATTTATTAAAACTAAACCAAATCTTTTTTATCAGGTAAATACACTTAATTTTAAACTTGTTCTTAAAATGTTGTGGCTTTAGAATATGAGGAAAAATACTGATAGAAGTAAAATCTACCCAGGACTTAAACAAAGACACTTTTAGGGAGGAGGCTGGGGAGGGCTCTCATTTGCAGAGTTCCAGGGAGACATTTGGGAAGGAGTTCACCCTGTGCTTCCCTGTCCTGACAGCAGCTTCGTGCCCCGAGACAAAGCAAGGTGACCTGGATAGGTTTATACAAAACCTGCCACCACCTAAAAGACATGTCTGGGTGCTTGGTTATTAAAGAATATTAGCTGTAGAGAGACAGCTGTTGGATAAACTTGCTCTCACCTATTGGACAGTGGAATGACTTAGCGTCAGCCTGCTAAGATGACTTGAATCTGGATGGACTTTGAATTAGAATTATATGTTTACATAAAGAAATATTCTGATCATATCAAGTTTATAGCCTTCTAACAGAATAAAAGAACTAAAGAAATATCCTCAGAACTATAAGAAAAAGAAGTATTCTTGCATCATGTTGTGAAAACTTCCATGCAGAATCTGTCCCATGAGTACATTGTTCCACCAGTCTGACCTATCTGCTCATGTGCAGGTGATGATTTCTCACCAGAAATACACTTCAGCATTTAAACATGGGGGAGTTTTGAGACTTTATTTAATTTTTTATTAGCCACTATAACAAATCATGGCTGTGATATGTACCTAAAAACAAAAGAGAATTGAGGGGGGTGGGGGTGGGGGTGAAATTTAATAATCTACAGCCATCTATAGGTCATCCAAACAGAAAAAATTGATTTTGAGATAAAGAAAGCAGAAAAAAAGGATAGTATATGATGATTCATAATAGTAATGAACAAGTAAATTTATAGACTCTACTAACATGATCTGGATGAGATTTACACAATATATTTATTTAAAGAAGAGGAACAGAAGTCAGTTTAGCAGTCTTTCTCATGTTAAGCAGTTTAGGGGTGAAAGGATTTCATTCTAGCCTTAGGCCATGACCATTGAAAGTTTTTACAATAACTGATGGCTCAGGACTCCTGCAAAGAAGCCCAAGAGCCCCACCCATGATGCTGATGAGCAGGAGCTGCCTGCACACAGGAGACATCCAGAGTGAATCCAAAGGCAGCACGGGCTCAGGAGCTGACACCTGTGTGACGTGGGGACATGAATTCCTGTGAGCTGGCACACTGTTCAGCTGGGCTGCAGTGTTATAACTGTGTACAGGTGTGGCACTGCTTCTCCAGACCCTGGCAGGAGCTTGTGCTGCCTTACAGCTTCCATTGGTGACACACAGTATCACCAGGCTCTGAGGACAGATTCCTGTCCTGCACCAGAACGGCAGCAATCTTTGGGAACAAGGTCACCAGGCAGTTAAAAGCCAGATTTAACCACCCATCTTAAAATTGTTCAGTTAAGAAATTGTTATATTTTAGCTGCTTGCTGACTTTCATAAGAACTGGAAGGACTCAGGAAAGACAAAAATGTGCAGACATATGTAAGAGACTGGTTGTATTTGTTACAGCTGAGAATTCATCATGGTACATTAGGATAATTTCATCTGCAAAGAATATTGACTGACAGAGGCTTCTACAGAATTAATATTTCAAATAGTTTCCTTGTTCCATCAGCACGTCTCTGCATTTGCCACTCTTCCACATTTAATGTAGTGGTGTCAGTCTGTAGGGAAAGCTGCAGCTAATTTGTCTAGTGACCCTAATGAATGAAACAAATTATTCTATTTACTTGAGCAGCATTCTGATTCAACAGCAATTTTCTCAGCACAGTGATTTCACTGCAGTTCCAGTGCAGAGAAATATTTTCAGCCAATGTTTGGTCATTCTCACAAGTGTTACTAAACACTGTTAGTCATACACCAGCCATCCATATCTTAAAGCATTCCAATCTCGTATTAAGAATTGAGTACATTACAGGGAAAGTCAGGGAAAAAATAGCAGAAAAAATTCCAAGACAGTCTATAAACTGAAAAAAATTCCATACAGTTACCAGGATATTATTTGAAATAAAATGTTAAGACTATGGCACATTGTTTATATTTGACATTTGAGTATTTTCTGCAGTGATTTTGGACTCATTTGTCCAAAATCGTAACATTACAAAACAAGACAAAGAATCAATGAATAAAAGCCTTATATTTCACTCAGTTTATCATCATGAAAGCAGAAACAGCATTGCTAGATCAGAAATGATCTATAGGGCAACACATTTCTGAGATAGATTTAACTGTATAACCACATTAAAGGATAAATTCAAGGTTAACTGCTTGAAAGTCCTCATTAGAAAGAGTTTGTGGTAAATAGGTATCATAAAATCACTGTATGAATTTTTTTTGTATCTGTGCTGAAGTAGATTTCTGACATTTTTGGGTATCGCTCTCTTATAATTCAGTATTTGACTGTTCTATTGCTAATCTGATTAAGATTTAAACATTTAGGAATGATTAATGATTTGGATGTAAAAATTATACTTAACAAACCCCATCTCTTGCACAAGCTGGTTATTTGTATAAAACCTTGATATACATCACTTTGTTCCAATTTTAATATACAGGCTTTTTTTTTCTCCCCAAAGTCTTTTTTAAACAAATAATCATAGGCTGAAATAAACACAGCTCAAATGGTGTTTTAAATTCACCTGTGCTTAGAATGAAATAAAATTACCCCCAAATTAAATTAAAACAAAATTCATATGCAAGTATAGTCATGTGCATGCAGCGTGTATAGAAACAGAAAAAAGCCTTTTTCCAAGATATCACTGCTGCTAAGATACAACTCAGTAGCTGAAGTGTGCAGTGCTTTTATTAAACTATAGTCTCTCCCACACTTCAGCCCTAACTCTCCACATCCCTTCAGGCTACACAAAGACATCACCCTAATTCAGAGAGATGACACTCTAAAAAACACTGTTCTGATTCCTACTGTTAGTTTGTCACTTTAATCACCTGACACCAAATTCTAGTGCCAACCTAGACACTGAGCATGTATGAATAGCTGAAAATTGCTGGTGGGATGGGGAAATATGAGCAATAAATTAGGGGGAAATTCCAATTTCATCTACTTCTAAATAACAGGTATTTGCCCTTGAGGGTATATTCATCTCCTTTTAGATATACTGACTAGCATCACAGACCACTGCCAACGTTTATTACTGGACAAAAGACTATAATTTAAAGCTTTACATACTGCTGAAATTGTAGTTTCTGCCTCATCATTGTTTGACAGCTCTGACAGAGGTTTTACAGAGGGCTTTGAAATCAAGCTTTCAATGGATTGGTCATGTCATATATACATAGGGATCCCCAAGAGGTGGCAAACACAGCAGTCCCCTAACACATGAATGTATCTAAACTCAGGAAGCTCAAAGCATTAATAGTTTAATACAATCCCGACCTTAATTATTAAAGCAGTCACGATGGCAAAACAACACTTTTCTACTAAACATTTACTCTGAAAGCATTTGCACATGCAGAAAACATTTGTAAACACCAGTATGTTCCTCAGGAACCATAAAATATCATTTGCAAGGTGTTGCTAGAGACGACCTCGCTACTGCCAAGGTCCAGGTCCAGACTCACTCGTGTGTCATGGCCATTTCAGGGCAGCTGGTCACAAGGGGAGACAAGGGGCTCAGTACGCAGATTCTGCAAATCCCTTAAAACTTTTCACACAAAAGACATGCAACAAAAATCTCCAGAGAGACAACGTCCCTTAAACAGCTTTACCCCACTGAACTGCAAGGCTAGAGACAGATAATGGCATTTTGGACACTGGGCAGTGAAGACCCTGTTTAGGAGTCCCTGTTTAAGCAGATATTTGGAGCAGGATTTATTTATCCTTTCTTGCCACTGATAAATAAAAACACTTGCATTTTAGAATTCTGAAACTTTCTCTTGTTTTTCTAAGAATATGTTAGTTTTAGGTCCTTCTAATGAAAGATAATTGAAAATCTATCAACTCACTATCCAGTTTCTTCTAACTACTTGGAATCAATGTTATTTTCATTTTTCTTCAGAGGTTTAAGAGTGTGACTAAGTCTGGGGAATAACACAGCAATACTACTAAAATCCTTCAGTTTGAAAGAGTTATGGACTCTCCATCCAATTTTACTGATAGGAATAGGACAATTAATTTGAACAGCAGAGAGTAATCTAATTTGTGCTCTAAAGGAAGATCATTTGCATGATACAGAAATACACATACTTAAAAAAACTGATGCCAGGAGAATTTAAAATTGAACTATCCTAATATATTACTGGTCTATCACACCATTTAATGAGATTTATTATCAGATTGTCCTCCCAAAATGCTAAGTCAAATATTGGTATAGGCACCTTACTCATATCTTATTTATACATACTATTTGACACTGAGTATTTAACTTAACTTTCTTCCCCCAGACATGAAATTCCAAATCCTTTTCCAGGAACCTCAGTTATTGCCATTCTCAATATAGGCAGCTAATATAAACCGAATTAAATATTTATTTGCATTTGATTTCATTTATTCTATATTACTATTGTTGGTAGGTTATAGTCCATATGTAAATATGTCACGCTAAGTAAAAAGTATGAGAGGTTGACTGCATGGCAGCCACTGGAAAACATTTAATTGTTTTTTCCCTTTCTTATTAAAGTATGCTTTATGTAGCACACATCACTAACCTTTTTATTTGCTTTAGTAAACCTGCAAACAGAAACACTTTTAGAAAATAAATTAGAAATGGAAAGGTGAACTTGATTACCTTATATATGTGAGACTGAAGTAATGCAAATCTTGTGCAGCTCTAGAGTACAGAAGAAGCTCTTGTGTACATGCAAGTGCTTCACCTAGAAAGCACAGGACAGAGCAACAAAATAAAGATTTCTTAGTTCAGATTTACAGTTTTGAGTTATTACATTTAAAGAGTTCCAAAGTTCTGTCACAGCATCACTGTCTGCTGTGCCTTTATCACAAACAGCTGTGACCCACATTAGGGCCCCAAGTGAAGGAAATATTGGAGAGTTCCTTTTAAAATCAGCTTAGAAATTAAGGACTGTTATCAGAAGCAACACTCAACACTGCGATGGGCCATTAACTATTCATAGGAAAGAATAAAAATCAGATATTTTCAATCAAGTGCCTGTTAATCATTTTAGAAAACCTTTGTGTGGTAATCATGGCAAATATCCAGAGTTCTCCTCTCAGTCTGATATCAATTTCTCTACCAGAATGTTCTGGACAGGGACAGGTGTGAACTTTCTGCTATGCTGTATATTAAAAAGTCAGCAAACCTGGTAAAAAGAACCCAATGCATTGAAAAGCATATATTTGGTCCATGGGAATTAATTTCCTTCACCTGTTGACTTGCAATTAAAGACAATAACTTTGGGGGTTTTTCTCCCTAAGGGGAGATCCATTTTCTTGCAATTCCCCACATAGTTAGAGGGGGAAAAATATTTTTTTCAATCAAAAAACCTATTTTTAGTTCAAGGGCTTGCAGAGCTGACTTGCAATATATTTTTAAGTTGCCCATGCATCGTTTTCTATTCTGGACATTTAGATCAAGTGAATTCTGTAAACACACCTTTCATATTTTTTTCTTTCTAATCATACCCATCATAGACTGTGTGTCTGTAGTTTTAATTATTCTAAGAATTATGGAAAATTCTGTTCTTTGCTTTTCTAATTTATTTCTATTACCTAAAACAGTCTAATTGGAAAACTTTTCATTTGGTATTCAGTTTGCCCCAGATGGAGTCTCTCATTTTACCCGTTGTTGTTTCCTCACCAACATGTTCTGCTTGGCAATGATGGACTGCTCAGGCTGACCATTGACTCTGAAAGCTGCTGGCTGCACACTCCTGAGGGCCCCTGTCACTTAGAAAACGGCCCAGGCTTCCAACCCTACAAAATTTTCTTAGGTAACCACAGCAAGAGCATGCCAGCAAAGTACTTCCTCACTTTGCAGATGCAAAAATGGGAACAAAACTTGAAATACTCGATCTAGTCACAACAACAGACTTTAAAAATATTTACATCCAAACCGGCTTTTAAATCTAGTCAACTAACTGGATTTCATAATGTCAAATGTTAAATTTATAGGTAGCAAATGTGTTCTGTGATATGTCCAAGATGAGAAATAATGTGCACTGAGGCCACGGGAGTTCCCCCACTGATTCACCCAGCTCTTTATAATCCAGCATCTGAAGATTCTAATGCATATCTGACTATTTTTTCATTATTCATCTTCTCTCCTTATGATCCCAATCTGGTGCCCACTGAATTCAAAAGAAGCAGGTCAATGGCTTCACAGGGCTTTCCATCAGCTGCAGAACTGAGATAAGGCTCAGGCACACAACAGAGCAGGGGTGAGGCAGCAGCACCTCCAGCCCTGCAGGGGAGGAGGTGTGCACAGGCTGCCTTCAGCCCTTCCCAAGGTGAGCCAAGTGCAAGTGCTCTCCTGCCCATCCCTAAGTGCCCTACAGTGGTGCTTTTCCAGGCCCTGTCAGCCTCCAGAGAAAGGAAATGATGCCTTGAGAAGGCTGACTTAGAACAGAGACTAGACAGAGTTAAAGAATAAAGTAGGGATTTATTAGGAGGCCTCAATGGATCCACCTTGGGCAGCACAAGAGCCCAGCCAGGGCTACACCCAAAGTGAACCAAAATGGACCAAAATGGTCACAAAATGGACAACTGGTCACAGGGTCTCTCACTTTTATAAGTCCTGGTCCATTTGCATATTGGAGTTAATTGTCCAATTACAGCTATAGCCTATGAAGTCCCATCCTGCTTGTTTTTCTCTCTTCAGTCCACATTGTTTATGCTCTTGGGCCTGAGATTTGGATCATTTGTCCTTGGTCCCCAGCTACAGAAGGAACTGGTTTGTCTCCCTGCTCTGTGAAGAGACCTTACTATCCCCTAATATAAAGCTCAGACCCACACACTAAAGCAGTACAGAATCTGAAAAAAAGCTAAAACCTGAGGCATCAGAAACATTGCTCTCTATTCTGTACACAGCCTTACCCTCGTTAGAGTATTTTGCACCATTTAAAACTCCTCTTAGAGCTCTTTTAACAACTGCTCTTCAGTGCCTACTATGAGGAGCAATCCTACTGGTAACTGTAGGTTGCAATATATATATATATCTATTTATATATATTTGATATAGTATAAAATATATATATTTGATACTATATCAAAAAGTATCCTTGTCACAACAGCCTTTTATCATAGCTGAGAGAAAACGTAGCGAGACAATGACATCAATAACCCTAAAACCAAAATAATTAGACTGAAAGAGCTACTTCATTCACCCAGGAATAACATACTGATACTGTACACATGTACAGGGTATAATTAAATGAGTGTTTTACCTAATCTAGTTAATCATCAAAGTGCAGACTTTATATATAAACCAAAATCAGAACTCGATATCTTCTCCCCCAGAGTGCTGAGCAAAAGAGCAGCTATTGTACCTATTCATACAGTTGAGAATAAGCAATTCTTCCAGTTCAAAACTGAAAACTTTCCTTTCTTGCATTTGGGGCTCGTAGTTGAGATGAATAATCTGCATGGAAACAGAAAGCACTGTTTCCAATCTTGAAAGACCTATCCATTTCAAAAAGGAAAAGCTGGTGGCACAACAGCAAAGAAACCCAAACAATCACCCCCTAATGATGTACCTTGGCATAAATCACAGATTTTAAAAAGGATTTTGATAGCTAAGCTTAAACTCTTAGGCTTGATTCCAAAAATACATAAATTTATTGAATGGATTGATAAACAGCACTAGAATCTCTAACCCTAAAGACAATGAGCTTTTTGATATAGCAAAAGAAATCTAATTCAGTGTGTGTTTGACAAAACTAGTCTTTCAATAGAAATCACTGAAGTTCAGTTTGGAACCATAAATACTGAAACATATACAAGCTAATTGCACAATATTCATGTTCAAAACTTCTCTTAGAAATGGGGAATCTTGTACATTTTCATTCTTTACAACATGATTCAAATTCAATTCTACCATAACACGGTCCTTTGTTAGTTTAAAATGTTTCTTGGAGAAGTCTGACAATTGCTATTAATTAAATATCTAAAGAAATGTAAACCCTTACTAAAATTTAGTCAAAATTGAAGCATCAATTCACATTTCTTTCTCAATTACTTAACTGATCTCAGTGGAGCTCCCCAAATTCACACTGTTTAATTAAGATTAATTCTATACTCCAGCTGGTGCAAAACATACAGTCTGGAGAGAAACAAAAAAGTTTCTATTTGTCTAACAGAGAGAGCATAGAAAACTACTTGCTCTGCTTGGTCTTGGATTTGATCCTTGTTCCTCACTCTCATCAAAGGGAGACTACCTCTAAAGGCAGGGGATAAAACCCCTTCCTCACTGAGGTCAGTGAAGCCACAGTTTTTCATAAAATGCTTTTCCCTCAACTGATGGAGTCCCCAGGCAGCACAAAGCTAACAAAGGAATAAACAGCTTCAACTGCATCTTTACTACTTTTGGTCCACAACTAAATGCAAAAACATTTTACAAAAGCAGTAAGTTCCACTGTAAAATTAAGTAGTAAGTTTATTCTGGCCTAAGTCAAAAAGAGAATAAATTGCTCAGTGTAGACAGGCCTGTAATACTGTTTATACTGGAACCTTCCTAACATCCATGGCCTTTAACACAACCTGGTGCTTTTCATTGATTATACATGACTGGGTCAAACTTTTGCCAACTCCCCTTGATAAAAAGTCCCTGGTAACATAAGGGTTATTCCATAGTCTCTTTGGATTTAATTTAAAACATTTCTTGGAATGACCTAACACATTCCATCTCCTAGCAACTGAATTAACAATTACTTCAGTAACTTAAAAGACTGTCCCATAAGGCCATAACTAGGACAGGGGAAAACATTTGTATTCTGCAGTACCACCCGGGAACTCTTGGTCCTTTCCCTCATGGTGACATTCCTGCAAAGGCAGTACCTGGCACAGTGACATCCTGGCACGTTTGCAGTGCCAGAAATAAGGTGACAGGATTGCTCTGCTCTCGCTCCTTTGCTGCAGCCACGACAAAGGCACTGCTGCTGTGGATGCAAATGAGGCCACAAGGACAAGCAGCAGCACTTAACCTCACTGAAAAACACCTCATGCTTCCCTGCACAATGTCCTGTTTGCCTCAGGATTGAATCAGGCTCTGCAAAACACAGCATCACTGAGTACAGCTGAAAAATGTGTTGCCTTTGGGAAGGAACAGCTGTGGTGGTGACCCAGGTGTTACTGTTTAGGCACACCCAGGCAAACAGAGCAAGAGAACCAAAAGCTGGAGAATTTCAAAGTACAGCCTGTACTATTGACAGTGTAATTAAAGCAGAAGTACAAGAAAGTGAGGCACAAACTGCATGAGTCCCTTGAGTTGCCTGTCACATTAGATACTCCAGAGAAGAAACTTCATAAAGCTCAAGGACATAAAAAGGTATATTCTACAAAACCACCTAAACCTTATTGACAGAATATCACATTCCATGTACTGCATACAAGAAACAAAGCATCAATAATCTCTAATCCACACAAAGGACTTGGTGTGAAAGCACTTTTAGGCAGACTAGTTTGACAAAACTAGGCTGCATAGTCAACTTTTTCAAAGACATACAGAAGATATGGATTTTCATTTCTATTTAGATAACTGTACTATATTCATTAAAGTTTTGCTTAACCAGGGAAAAAAAAAATCACATCCACCTGCTACAAGATGGAAAATAATGTCAGACGACAGAAGCGCGATAAAACGACACAGCATCAAAAGAGACAGACACGATCTGGGTGGCAAAACCACCACTTACAGTATTTCTTCCCTCAGACCAGTGCTATAGCTATTCTATACATCCTAAATTACACAATAAGATGTTTGACCTTGACAAGAATTAGCTAGAGCATAGAGGGATGTTTCATGGAATAAAAATTTACACCAACAGCCTGAGACATGGTTCAGAAAGGAGTCCCTGGCAGGCAGTCCCAAGAGCGCGGCACTACTCAGTGCCAGCAGGGAAGTGATGTGGCAGAAACTAGGAAATATCACAGTAGAAAATGTAAATTTTAATTTTAAAAAAGTGGGATTACTCTGTCTGCCAATACACCAAACCCATGCCTGGTCTCATGAAGCAGTCTTTAAAGTGAACTCCAGCCTGGGCCAGAAGATTTCGTAGATATCAGTCTCCATGTGCAAGAAGCAACAAATAGTGCTGCAAAATAAGATAGTGGTAGTGCAGAGAGATGAAAACCCAACTTCCCAGCCTGCCTCTCAGGGCTACCAAAATGCAGCAGATTCGTAAGCTCATCACTCAGAGAGTTACTCTCCCCTGAAACTCCAAAATCAGTTGGGCCAAGATAAGACTTGGAGTGGTGCAAACTCCACAACCAGACTATTTAGAGCTCAAATGAAATGAGCACAGGGATTTCTTGGAGAAAGCCCTTTTGCATTGAAGCTTTAAAAAGGATGAACAACTAGAACCCTCAGGCTACCGCTGCCTTTGATACTGAACAAAGAGTGGCATGCACAAATTTATGATGTATTTGCCCTGGCTTTACCCTTGTTTCTTATTGAAGTTGCTTAATGAAAACAGTATATTTCAGTCTTCATCTGCTAGAAAAACACTGATAATTTTTGTGTTTATTCCTAAATTGAATCAGGAAGTTGTGAAAGATGCAAGATTCATTTCACTGCGTTTGCCAGCTGCTGAGAAGACAGCAGGACTTCAGCCAATCCAGAGGACTAATTCCACTGCTCATTACTGCAGATAAGCACCCAGAGCAGAGCCCTCTGCTCTCCCAGCCATAAGTCAATCACAAGAGGCAGAAGGCAGTTTGCTCTTTGCTAGACTAATAGCCTGGCAATTATAAGCACACTTTATTTCTTGCTAGACATCCCATTTTTTTCCATGAATAGACCTTGTATAGACTGCAGCCCAGCAGCTTTCGCATCTTCATTTCTGTTCCTAGGAAGGCAAACCAGAATCCTTGGAAAAGTGTTTTATTTCAAAGTGTTTTTCCACAGGGAAAACCTGCCCATCACAGCCTGCGTGCACACTTTTCTATCATCATTTTCAAGGGCTGCATCAACTTTATCTGCTTTTCTGCACCTGATTAACTGCTTTACAGACTATGACACCTAGAAATAAACCACAGACCATTGTAGCCAGTAGCCAGTGCATAGCCATGATGGAATGCACAGCTTGATATTTTAGTGGCATGGATGTTTTCTGTGTGAACTTTGAACAAATGCAAAGACTTTAGAATGTCTCCCAGAAACATTTACCTAAGAGAGTAGAAAACAGCAATTTTATTACACCAAGGGCTTTCCAAGCCATTACTGGTATTTGTAGGGCAGACCATAGCCCAAAGAGATTGTTTCTAAATAAGTCACATCAGAACAATAATTAATTTAGATGTAAAATCTGGCAACCAGGCAAGATTTCTTCAAAAATCTTATTGGTGCCTTCAAGCCTCAGCTGCCTGTACATTTCAGCTGTATTTTAATGGAGTCTGTGATAAGTTTTTGCAGATTCAACAAAACTGGAAAAAATATATACTTTATACAAGTGGGAATGAATAAAGAGACATAAAAGTCAAATAATTCTGTATAAAAACCACATTATAAGAAGTCACGTGTAGAGATCATAATCTGAAAATATATAAATAATGCAAAGGCATTTCTAGATTTTAGGCATATAGATGGTATAAATAGGATCTTCTGAACAATCCTAAAAAGCAGCAATAAATATTTTTGACAGGTAAAAACTTAAATTGCTCTACTTATACTTTCTCTTTTTTTGTTTAATATTCAGGCCTTTATTAATTTGAGTTTTATAGCCAGACTTCTTCCCTTTTTTCTTCTTCAAGACTTTTTCATTTCAGTGAACCAGCTAAACTGATATTTCATGCACTGTGGGCTGTCTGGCAAGAAACTGAACATTTTTGTCTACATTAGTTACAGTCTAGGTCAGTGGCTCAAGATCCAAAGAAACATTACAGGTGCTCTATTATTTCCACCTCACTTCCCTATATAAAACTGAAAGCTTAGTAAATTCTGATTTCTGAGCTCAGAAATGGCACATACCAATTGTCTCTCGAAACACAGAGAGCAAAACACTGATGGCCTTAAATAAAATCTCAGCCATCCACCAGAGGCAGCAGCATTGGAAAGCACAAAGCATAGCTTTGGCAGTGACAGGAGTCACTAGAAACACAGCCTAACAACCACAATTAAACTTTATTTGGTTCTGCCGCCCTTGAAAATGCCTGCTGCCAAGTGGTTTCTTCTCTCTGTTAATTAGCAGGGGTTTACATAGATGCAGATATATATCCATTGATGCTCCCCCCCAGTCTATTTATTTCTGTGTTTCAGTAAACAAAACAAGCGGAACTCTTTTACTCCTATGGTACTTCAGCTAAAAGGTCAGCATTTTGAAGGAAAAATATCAAAAACAGATTCTGATTTCATTTGAGAGAGTCAAGTGAACCGTTGACTCTACAGCTGTAAAAATGATGCCATCGAGTTTTGTTCCACACTGAGTGCTCTCAAAAACACTGTGAGAACTCAGCCTTGCAGAATGAATAAAGAGAATGAAGCTCGAGGTCTCAGCCCTCCAGGATACTGCAACCACTAAAAATTACACTCAGTCCTCAGGTCTGACTGCTCAAATGTTCAGGAGGCTGTTGTATAGGACAGGTGGGTTATTAGAGGTAAACATTTTGGTTAAAATGAAGCTAGGCTAAGCACTTTTGTTCCTGGTATAACACCTCCCAGTGCCAACCATAATTATCATTGCACTCATGAATCCTGGATGCAAATAGTCAAACAACGGAACACAGAGAAACTCCCTAACACAGAAGCTCAAATAGCTCAAACAACAAAAGAGATTTTAAAACTATGCTAGCAGTGTGAAATGTTACAAATAACTTTGGCCCTTTAGACAGAAATATTGCTTGCCTACAGCAGTAACCCAAGGTATGGTTGTAGTTTCAGCTGCAGAAGTCTTTGAAGTCTTTTATTGATTTTAAAATTGCCTGCCACATGCCCTAGAAAAAATAATTTGTAGCCTACAGTACTATGGATAAACAAGTATGATTAGTCCCATGGATAAATAAATGCATTTGTACCCAACCTCTCTCTTTCCCTTTGCTTTCTGTTTTCCTTTTTGGTAGTAACCTGATGATGATGCTGCACAACACCTGGAGATCTTGTTCCAATACTGATTTGATCTGTCTCCCTGGCTAAATTCAAAACCAAGTGAAGGAATTTGCTTCTTCATTTTGCTGAGCAATAGGGAAAGGGCAAACCTCCTCCAAGGAGAAATTAAACTTTGCAACTCATAATTAAATTGCTGCAGAGAGAGTCTTAGTAACACAAAGACCCAGATGATAAAAAGCCTTTTGTTTGTAGGTATCACAAGAGTCTGACTGGAAAGATTGTACTATTCTCTCTTTACTCTAAAGTAATAAGTTTTAATTACCATTTATTTCTTGGCTTAGAGCAGCCTGTACAAGCTGTGGCAAAATATCATTCTCCCATTTTGTTTTACAAGCATTTACTTACACCTCAAACAGCACCTACTTGAAAGTGCATCTTCAAAACTGAACTGTATTTTCCAATCCTGAAAGGTAACACAGTTATATTAAGAAAAATTAATAAGCAAGCATGCTATTACTGTGTGAATGTCTACAGGTCTTTCTTTGAATCCCTACCTCAACTTTAATTACTTATGTGTGGAGGGGTGTAGGGGTGTGTGTATATATATTATACATATATATATACACACACAGAAAGAAGATTTTCCTGGTATCCAATTCCCCAATCCAGCTGGGGTTCAATTGAAAACTCATCTCTCAGATTAATTTAGTAAAATATTTAAGCTAACCAGGTCTGCTAGAAATCTCATTAATCCACAGAAATGAAAAACATACTCCTGAATTAGTACCCAACTCTCCAGTCTACAAGCACAATCTAATGCAAGGCTGATTTTCAAAGGATGTGTGTTTATCAAGACATCTTTGCAGTGAGTTGCTAACTAGGTTTTTGCCATCTTTCATATAAAAATGTTATTTTAATTATAAATTATCTTCTGATTTAACATTTTCCTTTAATTGGCAAATATTTGTAGCAATTAACTCCTCCAGATTGACTCAGACAGTGTGAGTCATGTCTTCCCCTGGGGATTTACCAATTATATAACTCTGCTTATCCATACCACCACATATAACACCTGGATGTCAAGTTGCTGGAAGTGCTTCAATCCTCATAAATAATGCAACATCCTAATGCTGCTAATTATGACATGTACATAATTCACTGCTCCCTAGAGGCAACAGAAATTTCTCTCACTTCTACAAAAGGCATAATATTAGTTTTTCTAGTGACAATTTTGAGGAAAATTATCTCAGAGCAGGAAGGTGATGGAAATTCTTCTCTTCCTGGTTATGTTACACTCCCATGAATAAAGAGAGAATTTTCAGTAATTGTCTGATTTAGAACAATATTCAAAACTATCACTCCTTTATAAGTAAATATTTGTACTTCCAAGTGCATAGGTTTGCAAAGAATTTTCAAGGGCATGTTTGGCAATTTCTGCCTTTGACACCCCAAATTCACCAAGAAAATTTTAGCTGAATAAAGCATAATGGTTTTGTTCAGGTTTTTTGGGTTTGAGTCTTGTTTTTCCTTTTTAATAGTCCAAAAAGTAGTGTACATTGAATCAGATCTGAGGCGATACTTCAAAGAGCTAGATGACAAATTAACAGATTCCTTACATGACGAAAAAAATATTAACACAATAGGCTAGTGTTGGTATAATGCAGTTTAAGAGGAGTAGACACAGTAAGTTGCAAGGAATTAGCCTAAGATTTTCATTAACCAGTAACAAACCGGGGCACGTTTAGTTTTCAATACGCAACCTGAGAAATGTGAAAAAACTCTGATTCTTGATAAATAACTGTTTAACTCATTTCTCACCAACTACAAAAGACTTCAAGTCCTTACTCTTGGTAATCCTGACTGTATATTGACTACGTGCTCTTTATTAAGAGGACCCATCTTGTTCCCTTTGTTTACCAGGAGCATGAGGGGTTTCATGGCTAACCAGTCTGACAGCAAAGCTGAATTGTTATCACCACGTTATAACTGATCTGTGAAAAACCCACTGCATTAAAAAATCTCCTGCTCTCACAAGATTCATCACAGACTACTTGCTGATACTTCCAGCATCAAATCATACGGAAGTATATGCACAGCATTTACCAAATTTGCTGTTTTGGGGGGAATTTAGCTTTCAGTAGGGAAAAAATTCCATGCAGAAATGTGTCTGAACTCAGTAGCAAGTGACCAGCAGAGACCCCAAGCACACATCAAGCTGAGTTTGCTTGTCCTGCTTCATCCTGCTGAATATACAGATCTTGTTTAATTTGAGCAACGCATATTCAAGTTATTTCAAAAACTTGACCTTTACCCTCTTATTACAGCATGGTATTAGCCATTAAAGCCTAATAAACTAATTTTTTAAATTTTATATGAATACATAATGTATAAGTGATAATATAAAATTTTCTAGAATCCAAGTAGGCACATTTCCAGTAAGCTAATATGACAATAGAGCACTTCTTTGGTAAGAAGATCTACTGCAGTAAAAAATTCTGCAAGTATTTCATGCCAGCTTTTACTTACAGAAAGGTGAGAAACCAAGACAAAAGAACTGTTTGAAATTAAATTAATTTAAAAAAAAACCCCAAGGTTTAAAAAATAGTCTTTTTTCCCCCAGCAAATTACTATCACCTGGTCTGAACCCTGAGGAACTCTTTGAATACATGCTTTCTTTTAGAAAATGTCACTGCTATTGAATTTCTGCTGCAGCTAAATGGTAATATTTCCACCAAATTCGTATCATTTTCTCATTTTCACCAGAAAAACATGTCTTTCCCCATTTATTTTCTGAGAATTTCATCAATTTAGTCTTTTAGGAATGGGGTTGGGGAGGTAATAGAGAGAGAAAGTGAGGATGAGACAAAGATAGCCACCAAAGCTTTTCAAACAAAGCTTCAGTCCTTATAAAATTCACTGAAAGACAAATGGCTTTTAAAAAGCTTTTACAGCATAAATCGCACAATATTGGCAGTCGTAAAATTTTAAAAAAATGTATTTCATCTTAGCTAAGCTACTTTTATATATGTAATTACATTTTTTGAAGGTTGATAGGTATAGTAGCCTATTATTCTTCATCAATAACTATTAGAAAATATGCTATTTTCAGGGCATTTTCAGGGCAATTCCAAGCTAAGAATTCTCAGTTTTAGTCAGATTTTCTGTATAAAAACTAGTGAAAGCACCCTTAAGCTTTCTGTATTTTCCAAGCCACAGAGTAGGGGTTTATTAAACCCAAAAATGTGTTTCTCCTGTGTGAAATCCACAGGTGGATCCCCACTCTTTGGCCAATTTTTGCTATTGATTTCTACAAGAGAATTACATTTCAAACACCAAATAAGCTCTTTAGGCAGCAATTAAACTGAAAGAGTATAAAGGCTTTAAACATATATAAAAATTCCTTCTGTCTTTTGCTCAAAAGATCTGTAGCACACTTAGTTTATTTCTGACAGTATTATTGTAATACCATTAGGCACAGAATACAGCAAAAATGGGAGGGAGCTCACCTATGGTCCAAACAAAATTGTCTCACAATGTTTAAAATCAAAATTAATGCACTAATCATTCATGGCTCATAGGTAGAGAGACCTTGAAATAACCTCAATAAAGAAATGTTGAGGACAGTCTTAATTGTAAAATGCGTCAAGAAAAAATTGTAGGAGCAACAAGAAAGGTCAAGACAATTAATTTTATTGGATTTTCCTCGCTGATTGTTGTTAGACAGAAATAAAGTGATTCACCACACCAACACTGCTGTCTCTACATCCTTTCCTATAGCAAGAGACCACAAGTTGCTTATGAAAAGGAATCTTTAGAGCCCTTCATTGAGAATTACCCTCTACCACAAGCATAATTGTCCATTTGGACAGGTTTTACCATTGCTTCAATTAAATTTCCTTTCCCAATGTGAAATGCAATCAATGTCAATCAATTATTGTGTCAGACCAGAATCAGGAGATTGAGGGCAGAACTGGCTCCAGCTAAGGAGGCTGCTCCTTCATTTCTGGGCTTGGTGCAGCACTGCTCTAAGTCCTCTCCTGACAGATCATTTATAAGTATTTCTCTTTGCAATTATATTCCCAGCTTGTTCAGTGAAATTGATTTTAAGCTAAATAATTACTTCAGACAAAGTCACGGATTTCTCCACTATGACTGATACAGAGAGGCAGCTGAACAGGAGGCATTAATGAATTTGTGAACTACTTTGAACAAATTACACATATTGTTACAAGGAAGATTTACAGCAATAGCAGATCTAATTAGGTGCTTCATAAAGCAAAACATGGGCCAGATGTCAAACTGATAAATCAGGTTTTACCAGGCGTTATTCTGATGAGTTTTTACTTCTGTTAAGAAATATTTTCATCTCACATGGCAATATTGAGCTATCTGATGGTTTCTAACATTTGAGCAAGATGAAATCTGTAAATCTCTCATTTTGCAATTCTGTGTTGAGTGAACTGAAGTTCAGTTAAGCATAATTCTTAACTCAGAAGTAATGTCAGAGAGTGGTGTTATTTATGTTTCAGCTGGTCCTACACCGTGCATAAGCATGGCAGCTATCTTTTCTAAAAGCAGAACAGCTCTATGGAGTATATTTACAAGCAAAATCTTTTACCTAGAAGTACAGTGAAAAGTTAGAGAAGCCATCAATGGCTAGAAACATGTTTTTATAATAATTTTATGAGCGAGCAGGTCAGCATTTTCATGTGTCTAGGATTTATCATATTTTAATAGCATATAATATTATTTATTTATAAAACATTTCTATGTGCATTAATGTACCATGGAGAGGATCAAAAAGGAATCTCTAACTCAGACTGTTTTGTCATCTTCGCACACCACTGAAAGAAGGACAGAGGCAAACTGGACTTGGATAATAAAACAAAGAAAATTGTGGAGAGGTTAATTAAGGTCTTAACTGAAATAAGATTGTTCATTTATGTGACAGCAAAACTGTGATTTGATAGCCAACCATTAAAGCCTGCAGCATGTAAATATATATTAGGAGAAGATTACAAAAAGTGCCTTAGGAGGGGATAAATCTGAATAAAGTAATGAAGTAAGAAAACAGAAAGTATGTGTTATGAGAATCAGAAAAAATATGATTACAAATCCTTCAGAATAACTTTCTCATCCAGAAAGACTAAATTTTTCATTGCTGGAGAGCTGAGTTCACCTGTAAAGGTAATACTATTCCTTTCTACCTCCACGGCAAACCTAAAGAATATACTTTTCTGAGGTTACTTACTGGTAAAGTCAGCATTGCACTTGCTTTGCATTACCTTTAAAATATGTCTCTCACTGAGAGTCTGTGATTTTCCATTCAGGAAAACCTTCAAAGAGAGTACCCAAGAAAATGACTGTTGGCTCAAGAACAAGAAAAAATTTAAAAGGATTTCATTATCCAAATTGTATTGTAGGAATAAGAGTTTGCATTCAGAGTAAAGATGCCTTGTAAAAGAACAAAGTCAATAGGACTATAAACCCTTACCCTGCCCATTTCACCATTGATTTGGTGCAGCCACAGAGAGAAAAGGAATATTCTGAAAGCATCACAAAAGCACAAGTCAGCAGATCTTACAAAGACAAATATAAGTTTTAAGTAGAGCACCACTGATCTGTATCATTGATTTTTCTGCCAGCATCTGCATATCCCAAAGAGCAGTCTGAGTCACAAAAGGAAAAGTATGCTAAGTAAAGGAAAGGATGACTTGGGTGCTGAACCTCTGCCTTGTAACGGGGAAATGAAGCCCAGACACCTTATTCTATCAAAATTGGGTAAGGAAAAGAAAGAGTTGATGTTTTCACCATTAAAATGTTCACTCTGTAGAGCAGCAGAGCAGCCCCAGTGTGCTGCTGATCAAGAGTCCAGTCAGGCTGGGAATACTTCAGCAATGTCAGTGAGGCTGGAGTCACCTCTCTGTGCCAAGAGCAGCACCCAGGCTTGTCCTGATGGATCATCCCTCCTGCTGCTGGCTTCCCTTTGAGTGCAAAGTGCAGGTCCAAGCACTGGGAGCCTGCTTCAGGCCGTGGAGAGGCCCTGACTTCCTACAGAGCCTGCCTAATGCATGCAAATCAGTACCTGCATTAATCAAAAGTAATTACGTGGTGTAGACAAAACCGAGGCTCCAGCAGCTGAACTGCCACGTGGGTGACTGTCCTGTCAGGCTCCCTGTCACCTATGCTGGTCACCTTGGGCTGTGTGGCCACAGTAACAACTCACAGCCTGCATGGCCGCAGCTATTTCCAACCACCACGAGCAGTGCACGCACACAGATGGAAATTCAGCATTATCTTTCCATTCTATCACCTACACTGAAGCTTTGATAGGGCTGCAAATAAGGGGAAATTAAGACTTGGATCAGAAAGTGCAGTGACTGAAACCATGTTTCATATGCCAGTTTCCTCTGGTTCACCTCTCACTCTTTCGCTTTCAGGTTGTGGTAGAGTATCTGTCTTGTCTGCCCCATTTCATCTTTACTCTAAAGGCAGAAAGTAGGAAGCAGTTGTACATATTTTTTACCTGGGCAAACTCTGGGCTTTTTCACTTTCCAGTGTGTACTCAGCTGGGCTAGAGTGCAAAAGCTGGCACTGGGACTCAGTTCAGGAGGGTTTCAGCTGAGTTTGTGTTACTCAATGGCATTTTGGGGCTCCAATTTTAAGAAATAAAAGGCTGCTTTTCTTGCACAGTTATGTTTCCTGCTGCCTCATGTCTTCTACTGTCTACATGAAGGTGAATGAATGGAAGATTTTGGGGCTGAGAATAACCTACAGACATAATGGAGCTCTGCCACTAGAAATCTGAAGGTCATACAGAGGTCCACACAAGCTCCCTTATATGTGCTTATCAAATTATTTAATCAAGCAAAGGCCATTTCCCTTAATTTTAAAACAGAGAAATAGGTTTTTTTATGTGTATTCCAAGTTGGTTCAAGCTAAAAATATTTTTATTGAAAGTGATTTATTGGACAAAAATCAGAATTCTAGCCATATAAAGACATAAAACATGAACTTCACAGTAAAGAAAATAAGCCATTTAAAATTCTTACCCCACAGAATTCAGTAACATTCAAAAGGATTGAAAAAGATTTAGGCTCATTCATTACTTTGACTTCTAGCCTAAGTAATTCTGACTCCATACTTCAACAAAGTAGGTCAATAAAAAGTAATTCCAATGAGTTTTGAATCAAATCTATTATAAAAGAAGGCACTAAAACCCCCTATATGAATGGCATAGGAATTTCAAGCAAAAAGAAGTACCGTCACCTAATATTGAAAGCCACAGTCCAGGACATGGTCCCTAAAAAAAAAAAACAAACAAACAATTTTACGCATTAAAAAATCCTCCCCACAAACTTCTCCTCTAAACTTCAGGATATTTAGTTTTGTGGTTTTTACTACATATTATGAAATTTAGAGGAAATAGATTTGTCTCATTTTTGACCAGGATGCAAAATAATTTTTCAAGTTATTAAGTACTTTCCAACAGTCTTTTACCTCATGACCTTGCAGGATTCAGTCTCCCACAGGTAAACAACTACAAAAATAGCTTATTCTTCTGATACTTCCACACCTCCTAAAAATGCCTAGAAGGCAGCAAAGAAGCCCAACTGCTTGTGCTGACTTCTCATAAAGCATCCCAGGTTATTTCTGTGTATTGTGCAGTCATTGCTTCTGTTGTACTCTGAAGAATAAGAAAAAAGCTTTTAATTTCACCTCAGAAAACATGAGAGCCATTTGTTCTAAATCTGTGAGATTTTTCTGTCACTGGTAAAGGGTTCTAAGGCTTCATAGAATCACTCCTCCCCTGATTCTGAAGATGTCAGATCTGCTGTGCCTTACAAAATCAAGGGAAAGAGAATGTGGAAGTGGCAGTTTGCACTGAAAGCAGATAATAACTCTTAGCAGCACATATTCCTTTCTCAAAAAGAATTTCATAATGATCTTCAGAAGATTTTACTGTTGTTGATGCTCACTTGGAAACCAGGACTGAATTCAAGATAGGAACTTTACAGCACAGCAGCTCCGGGTTCCCTGAAATCAAATGTCCACTGGGTTCCCAGACAATTTTTGGTTTGTGGAGGAGGCAGCTCACATTGACTTATGAAGGGGCAAATGTTAATCTCATTTTACCCATCTTTTCACTCAGGAAATTATTTCTCTTTTGGCAATCAGCAGTGCCAAACAGATATGGATGACTAATGATGAAGGTCATTTGCTGAACAGTGTTCCTTTTTGAAGGAGACATTCATTTCTCAGCTGCCATGCACAAAATTAGGAAATTTTGTACAGCAGGCAGAATTTTAAGAAACAATGGATTTTTCTTTTCATAAAGGCAGTTCCTTATTTATAGAGGGCAATTGCAAATGTACAGTCACAAACATTTCCACAAACTTAAATACAAGCACAACTAATGAATTAACATTTAATAGCTTAACTGTCATTGATTTAATTCTTCAGTTATATTGATTTATTTAGTGAAAATACCTCAGTCTATTTTACTTCTATCTTGATAAGAAATTAAGTTTTATGTAGGTATCAAATGATCATTAATAAAATTATTCTGGGGAAATTTTTACAAATGGATCCTCACATAAAATTGCAATTGTAGTTCAGTGAACTCCAATCGTTCTAATTACCTCAGTTAGAAGCTGGTTTGAAAATACAATTTGCCTGCAGTGAAAGAATCAAGTATGACAAATCTAAGGTAGAATCAGTAATTCCAATGTCATTGTTTATCCCCAGCCAGCCACCAAGCCTCACACAGCTGCTTACTCACTGCCCCAGCAGGGTGAGGGAGACAATTAGAAGGGTAAAAGCAAGAAAACTCATGGGCTGAGGTAAGAACAGTTTAATATTTGAAACAATAATGAAGAAAAAAATGAAACAACAAATTGTAACAAAAAGGAGAAAGTACAAAGACAAATAAAATCCAAGGAAGGCAAGTGATGCAAATAAAAAAACAATTATTTGACTTATTTGACTGATGCCCAGCCAGTCCCCAGGCGGCAGCCCACATTTCCCACTAACCTCCCCACAGCTTATACACTGGGATTCTATTCTGTTCTATTTTATTATAAGCTTTATTTTTGTTAATGTCATGCTCTTTGCAGATATTTAATGGGAAGCTTTTTTTGAGAATTTCAAAGTGTACAGTACACAAAAAAGAGAAAACACTTCAATTGTAATCATGCAACAGTCTTACACGCAGTTAATTTTTTTTTCCAAATAAGAATGCCATGACAGGTATTTTAAAGCAGTCTATTATAGCTACTAGACACAGTGAGTGTACCACAGGTGGTCACCTTCCCAGCCCAAAGGGAGACTGACACAGCACTTCGGGACTCTGACTTGGCTTGGGGGCCGACCTGGGCTCCTCGCAGCAGAGCATCCCCCAAAGCCCAAAGCACCATAACTGCAGCTTTTGCAGGCATTTGGATGTGCTCAGAACTCCAGTGATTCTTTTGGCCCCTGTTTCCACACCCATTTTTGTTTGCAATGCACAGAGTGCTGGTATGTACACAGTTTGCACATGGCTGGGACCCCATCCCAAACAGGCCACAGCTGTTCCTTCTCTGCCTCATCCAATGCAAAATGGAAAAGAAAAAAAATCAGGCTAAAGCGGTTTTGATCACCAAGCAAATCTATTTCACAGTTATGATGAAAACAGTCTGGTTTTCACTTATTCCAGTATTTACTCAGAAAATAAAGCACAACAAAAAAAGCTGTGAATCAATTCGGTCTCGATTTATAGTTACACACTGTCCTTTTCCCAGAATGGATTGCACTGCTATAAGCTAGCCCACAAGCACATAAAATCATCACAGAGCTCTATTTGCCATGGCTTATACTTCTGTGGAGCTATTGAAGTAGCAACATAATATCTCACAGGAAAGACATTATCAAGGATTAGAAAAATGCCTCAGAAGAAAGCAGATTTCTGTGTTAAGGTGGCTGTGATTTACCAGTAACCATTCAGTGAGAAGATTCCTCATATTTTGTCACTGTGAAATAGAAAAATACCTTTTCAGCCTGTGTAATACCTTTACATTTCCCAAATACTAAAACAAAACCACCAAATTTTTCCAACCATAGCACAGAAAAAAATTTAAAAATATTGATTTATTTAAAAAATAAATAATTTTATATTGTGCTGATACAGTTCATTCAACAGGTAATACTTAAGGTGGTTCATAAAATTTAGTATTAAACATAATGATTCAATATTATAATACATTTCCCTTTCTCTATAAATATACTCTTAAATATCTGTTTAACAACATAATACCACCAATGTTCATGAAATAAACTTCAGAGTGAAAAAAACCCATTTTGGATATTTGAAAAACCCCATTGTTTGTGCATGTCCAGCGATTCAGAAAGAATTCCTGTGTGTATAGATAACCATCAGCTAGCCCCACAGAGCTGGGATTTTAAGCTGAGAGAATAAAGGAAACAAAGAAAAATGTGGAAAATGAAGTCTCCCAACTTGTTTTGGTATCTATATCTGGATTCCTGTTTCTTAAACACAGAACCTTTACTTGGAACATTCTGGCTTCCACCTGGATTTTAAGTGTAATTTTCTTTTTTATCATCTGCTGGAGTTCACAAATCCTGACAACTGACCCTGTAATTAACAGCTGGATCTAGCTTGCCTTGTGCTTTTTTGCTTTGCTGACAGCTTTTGAATCAGCTCTGCAGGGTAGCTCAAGGCTCTAGGGCAGAGAGCAGAGACAAAGAAAAAAGTAACAGAATTAGCAAAACAGGAATAGGGTAGGAGAAACACAGTAGTGGTAGTGAGAGCACAGGAGAAAAGAAAAAAGCTGTTCAATCAAATCAGGTGGTTACTAGTTCCACTTTGTTTCACAGTAGAGGACAGAAAGCACTTCACGGTGCTGATGTCCATAAGTGAATTTAAAATGAGTGATGAAGCATCCTCCACCACAGAAGTTATAAATTCTGCTCATCCCTGAAATAGCTACATTGCTATTCATATAGATGCTCTAAGTAGTAAAGTGCAAGTTTGAAAGAAGCAGCTTGGTGAATATTTTGATGAGGCAGGGACTAGGAAAATTGAATGCCATGAACTACAGCAGCTAATTCCAATTTCAGCTAGATCCCAGCTCTCATTAAAATACAAACTGACAAAATAATTTGGTGCTGCTGTGACACACTGAGATTGAGGTTGAGTGTTTTTAAATGGCTGGAGTACCCTAGCAGTAAAAGTTACAATTAAATCTAAAGCAAGATTTGGGGGGAAAGAGGAGGAGGAGAAATGCCTTTTGCTTTGGAGAAAGACAGAAGAACATCTCAGAGGGGGAAAATTTTCAGTGATAACTCCTCAAACGAGCAAGAAGGGAGCCGATAACGCTCTTAACTCAGTATTTCACTCTAGGGTGACCCATCACACACCACAGTCCCTGCCAGGGAATTCTACCAGGGAATTTTAATTGGCACATAAGGCCAGTGTGCTCCCTGGAGCAAGTCACCACAAAATATCTCATTTCATAACTCTTAATATCACCTTATTTGACAGAAATAGTTGCTTTTTTTTTGATAAATAATTACTGCTCAGACATACAATATCTGAAGAAACTTTTTATGTTGACACTTCCTTTCCTGGGTATAAATATTGGTGGAAATATTACCAAGCAAAGCAGTGGAGTGATCACTGGTGGTGCCTAGCCAGACACTGAGGTGTGGCACAGGAGCCCCATCTGAGGGAGATAACAAACCATTTTCAGCTCTTGCTAAAGGTCTCATGTCTATGTTCACAACCAAATATTCTCTTTGTATTTATACTGTCTCTATTGACAGCATCCTTGTATCATAACTAAGTTTTAAACCATATCTTTCACATTAAAGCCATAACAAAGCTTTTTCACTTTTAGAAGTATTAAACTTAAAGCTCTTGCCTATTTTGTTCAGGTTCTGCTTACTTTCAAGCACTTCAGTATCACTTTTTACATAAAACAAGACTTAACATCTGAAGCAGACATTTCTTCTGGATTGTTTGCAAAATTTTTTAGATCATAGTAGACCATAATGTCAAAGCATAACATTTATTTGGTGAAAGCATGACAAAACTGATAAGTAACACTTAATTGCAGATTAATTAAAACATTCCCTTTAGTTGTGCTCAATCTAATAATTCAGTTTAATGGTCCAGTCATCAACAGCAATGCCAGCTGAATCATTAAAGGCAGAAGATGGACATAAAGGACACATCAGCACGGGGTTCCCTGGTGTGACAGCAAAGTGCACAGATCCCACAGTATCAGCATTACACAGAGCAGCTCTGTCAGGGACTTAGCTGTACAGTCTGCATTTTATGGCCTGTGTTTAGGTTCTGGAGACAGTCTCATCCCCATGCCTTGTGTGACTGAGTCTCACTGTAGGTAAACTTGGAAATTTTCAAATGAACAGAAAGATAGTAAGGAGCACAATAAGGGAAACTGCAAACAGGCAAAACCTTGCTGCAATTCAGAGCAGTCCCTGAAACTTTTTCACTTTATTTCTTAAACATCTGTCTAGTTCTGTTGTTATTATACTGTACCACCAACTTAAATTTATCTCTGTCAGATTTTAAACAGCACCTGGAATGCAATTATATGCCTCATGATACCTTAGCAGCAAGGAGGGAATTCATTTGACATTTTCAACTTGTCCTTCCTTATGGGATATTACAAGGGCAGGGTGTTACAAGGAAAAGTGAACAAACAGACAAACAAAACCAACCACACAAAAAAAGGAGTACTCGAAATTCACAACTCTCACGTCAAAGTTCAAGAAATTAACACAGTTCACCATTAATACATAATCATAAAGCAAGCACATAATCACATATTATCAAGAATGTTGTATTGTACAGCCTGAAGTCTAGGTAAGAAGTTTAGTTAAGAATTAATATTTTATTCTACTTATGCCAGACATCTTTTCTGTATGAGCAAAGACATGGAAAGGAAAACAACCTACCCAGCTTCAAGAAACCAAATGGACTATCACACCCTTTGTGAGAAAAATGGAAGTGTACCAATGAAAATCACTGCTTTCAAAACCCAGCATACAATCAATGACTTTTTGGGCACTGGTTTGTTTTTTCTTAATTGTTGCCCCTCTACCTCTGAGTTACAGAAAGTCTTCCCAATTCCAAAATTGCAGAAACAAACAAATCCTCCTTGCTGCTGTAGTCAGAGCCACACAAAGAACAGATTCACAAAGTCTTTAGATGAGCAAGAAAAAGCAACAGAACACATTTATTGATCAAAAGAAGGCCAGTGGAAAAAATGTGCACACAATGCCTAGTTAATAATAGGACAAATAGTAACTATAAAAAGAATAAACACTGGTCTCAAAAACCCCCAGCTGGTGGAAAGGTTGTATTGTGGCACAGCTCATGCTGCGGAAAGCAAGTTGAAAAAAATGAAAGCTTTTGGTCTAAATTCCAATATTATTCAGTGACAATACCAACAAAAGCTGAACTTCTGCTCTCATGGCTGGTGGTGGTTTGAGTTCTGCAGAAACTTTGAGGGGGCAAGGTAACAGCACGAGCTAAGGAAAAAGCTTTGGTGACACATTTCAACAAATGCTGAACTTCAATCCTAGAAATTGACCTCATTAATGAGGAGTGCTGCAAGGTCCACAAGTGATGCAAGAGCCTCCAGAGCACAGATCTAGGGCTCTAATAGTCTTGACACCAAATGTAGAAAAAATCTGCTTATCTGTTTAAAAAACTCTGCACAATACTGATGGCTTCCACTGCCAATATGCCAGAGCCCTTAACCTGCACCAGTAATTACATATGAAAACAAAGGATAAGAACTCATCCACTGGAATAACATATACAGAGTTTGTCATATCAGACTGATTGCATCTTCCATTTGTATCGTCTTGTAGTTTCAAACCATGCAAGGTACTTTCCAGGAGTAGGATTAATCATCTGCCTGCACTGGTCTTTGAAAGGAGAGGAAAATGGACTTTTCTCCTTCTAAAGGCCACAATACCTGAAGGAGAACAGCAGCAAAGGGAGTCTTAGTCAAAGAACTGGAGGGGAATGATTCGGTAGGGTGCTGGATTACTTACACAATTATATTGACAATGCCAAGCTGGCAAACCCACACTGACACTGCATCAGGTATTCACTGTCTGTTCAAGCAAGAGCCCAGCCCATGCAGAAAACAACCCAGAAATGTTGCAAACACCAAGAGCTCAGAAAAATTACATCAAGTCCCCTTGTGGGGAGCACAATACTTTTAGCCATCAATACTGAATGCAGTGCTGGAAGCTCTGGAAATCTCCTCTGCCCTTCCTTATCCCTGCCACTAATTAATCTCAGTGGGATTTTGTAAAATGGTGAGAACAGTAACTGTAAAATCACATTTAACAACCATTTCTAAACTGGCACAAGTGACTCCCCCAGCCATTGCAATTTAAGAAACTCCAACTGCATTAAGAAACCCTGAATGCAAACTGATGGCATCAGGATGGCACCCCACGGAAACCCAGCCTCTGCAAAGCACAGAGTGGCTCCATGTGATGGGGATGAGGGTAAGGGAAATTATTTGGGGTTTTTTTGGTTGGTGGAGTGTTCTTCTTGACAGATCTCCTTCCAAGCAGGTGTTCAATGTTTCCTTTCAAAACAGGGCCAGTGGCAGAGTTTTACCCCTGCACTACTGCAAGACTCTGGAAGAGAAGAGGAAGAGTGATGATAGATGGGCACATAGTTCCCATGATTTGGGGGTTTTTAACTGACATAATGTAAAAATTATTTTTGTTTTTTAATAAACATTGCCTCAAATTACTGTCACAAGAGGCATTAGCTCATTTTAGGGAGCTTTCATGTGGTCATTCTCATGACCACAGCCAGAGAAAGCATTAGGCAACCACTTTATTTAAATCGTAGCACAAACAACATCAACACAAGCAAACATATATAATTTAAACATTTGTACAAGGAAAGAAATATAAAACCATATTCCAGCTCTTTTTAGAGAATACTTAACCAAATATATTATCTTTTGATTGAAATTCCTATTAACTAAGAGGCTTTTTTCAGCATTCTTGTTACTTCAGAACACATGTTGGATCATGCAAGTTCATGACCATAAAATATGGTACAGTCACATCTACAGCGGAAAAAAAAAAACGGAGAAGAAAAAAATCTAAAATAACTTGGTGCAAAAAGGCCAGAAACACAAGGGGCAGATATTGATGAACTGCATAAAAATTACCTTTTCCAGTCTCTTCACCTTAAAATTTGACATTGGAGAATACTGTATGGTTGCAAATCATACACAAAGTCAAACACAGAGATGGGAAGTCTCAGGAGTCTGTAAATTACTAGCAGTGGATAAAGCAGACTGTAGTGGGACTCTTCAGGCATAATCTCCATTTTGCTAGCATTTTAAATGACAATTTGAAATATTCCTTCAGAGGTTCAGCTTTGGCTATAATAAAGGCTAATGAATTTTTGTCATCCTGATACATATGTATCATAACTTCAGTATCTCTGCATAGATTAACTAATAAACATTGGCAGAACCTGGACATAAAATCTATTGATAAAAATCTGCAGAGTCAGTTTTAAATAATGAAATTAAAAAATCTTCCAATAGATTTAAAAAGGAGGTCAAAATAGGCACTGATTGTAAACATTAACAGCATATGGCATGACCTTGATTTCATTTCAATCCAAATGTCCATTCCAAATCCAAATTGTCTCAAGGAAAATTGAGAAACACTTTAGTTGGCTGGCAACAATTTGAGTAATACCAACTATTTGCTTGCATTTGTAACTTGAAATATATTTGGGTAGAGGCAAACATATATTTACAACAGAGCTTCTGAAATACTGCAAAATTGAGCTTTTGATTTAAAGTGCTTTAAAAGCACTTGGCCTGCCCCAGCTTTGCCTGAGTAGTTTTGCCAGTGCTGACAAGCAGCATGGATGGCACCTATCCAAAACCTGAGCAACAATTCTGGTATTTTATGTAATTAAAATGGTGTTATTTATAAAAACATAAATACTGAGCTTCACAGTTAAGTGTCTTTTTTTTCTGTTATTGTGGGATTTACAGTGGCTCAGAAGTGTAAGGTGGTCATTGTTTAGGAAGAATGTCAGATTTGGTATGGCAACACCAACCTTCAAATCTTTATATTGCCATTTATACTTGCAACAGAAGCCTAGGAAAAAAACAGCAATGCTTTTCAGCAGCTTTTTTCACTAGTTAAAATTACCTCTATATGTGTTTTAATAGAAAAGAAACAAATATTAACCACTTAAAGCTCTTGATACACGCACACATCTACCTTCTTGTCATTATGACTCTTATTCTGCAAGGTTGTCACATTCCTGCTGCATTTTTGTTTACAGAGAGGCCAAGTCTTCTCTGACTCAGGTTTGTAGTTGCATGGCAAAAAATTCTCATTATGAGTCTTCATAAGACAAAGATCGCCTCCTGTGCTTCATATCATAATTCTCTTACACAACATAGAGCTCTCAGTGCCTTATCTACTTCAATTACAATGTCAGAATCCAATTTTATTTGGTCTTGTGATTATATTAGTGTCATTTAAATTAGCATCTGCTTGCAGTTACCCCAGACTGAAATTACTGAGTGACAATAGTATTTTTGCTTTCTTTGTATAAGAGACAAGAATGGCTGGTGGGGCTGTTTTACCATTACGTGCTTTACTGCTTTTCCGTGTTTCAAACTTCATACCCATGATACTATGGACAAGATAAAGAAAAACTGATTTAAATTTGTGCATGCTATAAATACACAGTTCTCTGTCCAAAGAGCCTTATTCCAAGTGATACAGCATGAATAAAACCCCAAACAAGAAGCATTTGAATAGATAATACAACATGTTCTATGGAGAGATTTCTATGGATTTTTTCCCCCAATCACCTCTTCTATATCTCTTGTGAAAGTCACAACCCTGGATTTTGGGCAGTACAATTCAATGGAAAGTTCAGAATATTGTGCAAATCAGCTCTTCATCACACAGCCTGATCCTAGCAATAAAGCCAACTAACTACTCCCTGGTATTTGAGGGAGAGTTGCACATTTATTGTCCACTAGAACAACATTGGTAATTAGCTGAATCACAGTGCTACACACAATGAAAAGCCATCCACTTCATCATCTAATTTTACCAGGCTACAGGAAAGCCAACTCAGTCAATAGTGATGCACATGAGTTATCAAGTGTGTAATTAATTTTTTGTTCATGGCTATAAATCTTCTGGTTTCAAATAATTGGCTCTTGTCAATGGGACAAATGACAGATATGCTTGTGACAAAAACTGTAAGTTAAGGATGCAAAATCTCCACCAGCAACTCAAACATTCTTTCAATCTTGTCCAATCTTATGCATTTTCAAAACCATTCAATAAAATTTCATAATTGATGGTATTTGTCCAAACTCCTCTACAGACAAAGCTATGCTATGAAAGCTATTTCTTCTCTGTTTCATCTTCCCAGCCCATCACGCATCATTTATACTGCTGTCCTGAGTCCCTTTACACTGTCTTCACCAATATAAAACAAATGGAAATAGGCCACATCAAAATCTATACTTAGTCCACTGAAGTAATAAAGAGTCTTTACATTCTTCTAGATGTTTTTTCATTATACCTGCTGTTGGGGACAATTTTTGTTATACAAATTTATGGGCACATTAGGTATAATAATTCTGGTTTGTATTTTATCTCTGCAGAAACACTATTAGGAGCTGTTCTAGTCATCTGTGTGCAATAAAACAGTTATGCTTTTAACAAGATACCACAGGCTCCTTTTTTATCAGCATATTAACATTTAATGTGTGTTTGGACTCAGGGCCTGTGTGTTTTAAAGCAAGATTACGACATTACAATTTGTGAAGAACTCTCCATTGGTGTCAGTAGGGAGTAGTTAAAACATGACTGACATGAGATTGTGTCAGTCACAGCCTCATCTAAGTTTCCTTTTTCTGCAAAACATTCACTGCAAGACTTAAAACAGGTGGTGCTTGCTGCCACTTGCTCTAAAGAAAGTAATTTCTAAAGTTCAAAGGGAAGTATCTCCATGTGCAAGCATCACTAATAGTATACTAAAAGTGTACTTTTATTTCAGTCAAGATAGAACAGCAGCAAAGACCTGCTGTTTACAACTTAAATCTAGGTTAACTTTAAACTGGGTTCTTTTGCCTGGAGGAAGGAGATGAAGAGTCCAGGCTGGCAGATCTAGGTTAGCAGTCCTCTACAGGGGGGCTGTTAAAACAGGAGCAAGGCATGTTCTCCCACTGACACCACTGCTGGCAGAGTGCATGTGCTCACAGGGGAAGAAGATTTAGCCTACAAAATAAGTGTGCAGCAGGTGAGATACTAGGATTAATATATGCAGTAGTGCCTAGACCTAGAGGGACACCAGCAGCCAACATACTGTCAAGGTAGCAAAGCATTTACATGCTGAGATTTACTACCAGTGTCAAGCATTTCCAAGAAATGCAAGTTGACCTGGGGCACACAGCTCAGTTCCATTTCAGAGGAAGGCAGTATAGCTGGGAAATTGCAGGTAAAGTCTAAATCAACTTAAATTCAAGCATTTTGCAAATACTGACTGCATCCCTTTTTCATGGAAAATGACAGTTGTTACCAATTGATTGTGCAGAGTATACATACACATGAAGCTAATTTTTGCTGAAAACAATTCTTAAGCAAAATGCTATATAAAATATGGAATGAATATTACTAAACAGTATAAACTTTGGGAAGATTGACTAAGTTAGGCCTAAGCAGTCCCATAACAGAACTTCTGACAGGCTAGCTTTTCTTCTGTACCTGAGAGAGTGCTACGACATCAGCTAAAAAGAACATTTCAGCTGGACAAACGAGACTTGACAATAAATTCCATCATAACCAAACTCATTTTGTCTATGTTGCCTTCCAAAGATTTAATATGCACTGCCTGTTCTGGTCATAAAAGTTAGAAAGATTAACTTCATTAAGGTAAAGCTACAACTGTTTGCAAATAGACAGTTATTATGGACTTGTCAAACAAAACTGATTTGAATAGAAGGGAACTACCCAGCCTTTCTAATCTTAATTTTGGTAAGCAAGTACGACATATCATTACCAAACATCACATCAGTAAACTTATGACCACAGAAAAACAGCTGACTACATTAGGGCAATTGAAAACAATTCCATTCAAATAAAATTCTAAGTGCAAATCTGGACCTGCAAGCATGAGGATTAAAACATGGGCAACATGCAATCTTATTCATTTCCTCTAATTTTTTTTTCATATGTCTACACTGATTAAAATTAGTGTTTGCTGAAAATGCTGTACTGGAACAATAACTATCAGCAATGGAACAAGCACAAAATCCCATTCTGATTTGTCACATCTTTAAAAGCCAAATTTTCCTATGAAGTTACTGTAGAAATTAAAAAACTATCAGGGAAAGGCAGTGGAAAAAATATTTGTTTTACAAGTAATGGATTTAATGCTTTTTTCTTCCATTTTAAAAAGACCTTTAGCTCTTCATCAATAAGATACATTTAAGAAAATTAACTCATTCCTCAAATGTGCATTTCTAGTCTAACAGCAGAAGCCAATATCCTGATTAATATTACATGAACATTTCCATTATCAGCTCAAGCTGACTGAAAAAATAAAAGCCTTCATAAATGCCTATTTCCAAGTTCAGTGTGCTCCCCTTTCGTTCCTATAACCAAACCCAAAGATTTCAGTGTTTACCTTCCCAAGCCTGCACAGCAGCAGGTCAGTGCAGGCAGACATGAAGGCTCTCTCCTGTGCTGGACAGCTCTGATCACCTGCAGGAACCAGGAACCTGAGACTCCCAGAGCCTGAGCCTTGCACCTGCCAGAGCTGCTCTGCACCAAGGATATTTGGCCCTGTGATCAGCCCTTAGTATCCTGATACTTTTCCTCCAATTTTATTAGATCTTAGATAATGGATTCTATTGATGAATGACTCCTCTGTTTATTTGAATACTAACCTTAGTCACTCCAAGCTCAGTTCAAGTTGCAAAACGTCTCCAAAGATAAGCTGCAGAAAGACATTCAGTTTCTCATAAGGTCTAAATAAAATGTTGATTTATAAAGCTGAAATGAGTAACAAAATTCCATGCAGAAGTACAGCTATTTGCTGCACTTGTGATAAAGTGTTTTCTACTGAATAGTCTACAGCAGTTATGTGAATTATAACTTCTATTAATTCATCTTCTTAACTAATTTTTCATTTACATCAAAGTCGTCCTGGTTTTGGATTATTTTTTTGTACTGTTCCCAGAAATGAGAGAAAATGGGATAATCAGCCTTGAGGTACTAGTGGTAAAATTAATATCTTCATTGCACATATATTTTTTGACAGCTTTTTTATTCTGCAATGATACAAAATATTTTACTTTCACTGCATTTCTCAATTTTATTACTGATACCCTGAAAAGTGGGTTTTTTTAGTGAGAATTTTTCAGTGAAAAGACAACTTTTGTACAAGAAAATCTACCAGTAAGCCTATGCTGTTTGCTGACCCATCTTTTATCCTTCAGCCATGTAAATTGAGGGAAATTCTTTCATTAGTTTGTTTTAACCTAGTTTCTAAAAACGCTAATTTTGCTTTTCCTATATTTGAGAAGTCTGATGATGCTCATTCCCAAACAATGAAGTGATGTTGTATGTGGAAAACCTGTCAAAGGAACAAGTTGTTCTGTCTTTTAAATGTGTAAGCACTGGAAGTACACGTTGCAGGCTTCATGTAGCAATGTGCCCGGCATTTAACATGCAGCAGACAGCAACACACCTGACTGGTTACTGTTTTTCATGTTCTTTGATTTTTTTGAAAATTAGGACTTAAAATTGTGTCTGTCTTTTACTGCCTCTGGTAGCTTTGGATATTCCAAGGAGCTGCAGAGTTTTCTGACAGTGACTGATGGAAGTGCTGAGCACCTCTGACACTCAGAGAATGCACCTATTACTTTTCTGTTGTTTTCCTTGCCACAGTGTTTTTGTGGCTTTCATCTCTGCACAGCTCATCTCTTCATAGTTTAATGATGCATTTCCTATATGTCTCATGAGAGCTAAAGTTCCGCATTCAATCTCTTCCCATTTTGTCTTCAAACTTCTCTGACTAGAGGTTCTTCCTTATGGATTTCCCTACATTCTTACAAAACACAGCTTCTACAGAAAATATTTCTAATATTTAGAGCTATGAGTTGCAGCAGTTGAATTAGAGGCAGTTCAACACAACCTGTTCCAACCAATAAAGGTTCCAGACTCCAACCAACTGATAAAACTCTCTCTCTGCAAGCTCAGGTCCCAGGACTGCCTGTCTGTGCAGATGGAGGACAGCTCACCAGAAGCTGCTTCAAAGGGAGCTGCACCAACTCTCTCACTCTAAATAAACCAGACTTGCTAGTACTGCACCTCCTGGGCAAAGAGAAAATTCACTAAATGATTCCTCTTTCACACTTTCCACACAGCTTGAAGAGGACAAATAATTGCTGTAATTAAAGATTTGAGAACTGCAGCAATGCTGAGGGGATGTGAAGAGACAGAAAGCCAAAGGCAGGCACAAGCAGCAACAGGCAAAGGTTCATCCAAACCATGGGACTTAGCAGTTCTCAGGATGGGATGGAACCACTCCTCCTGCTGCAGTCAAAACTGCAGGGTCTGCCTAAAAGCTGAGTTCCTTCCTGAAACTGTTTAAGGCAATTTATGGACAGGCCTCCTATTGTTCTCTCAGTAGAAATGCAGGAGCCAGTATTAGTATCTTTCAATACAATGCGTTAAACAAGTGCTTAAAAGCTCTGCCTTTGAGTAGTCAAAGTTTCCTACAAAAATAAAAATCACACTTTTAGCCATTATGAACACAAATAGAAAAATCAACATTCTTTATATGCCAAGGGCTGCATTATTAAGTGATAAAAGGAGAAAGCATTATAAAAATGGCATGAACAGTTTCAAAGATTGAGGAATCACACAGATGAAGGCTGAAATGGAGTTGACACAAAACAAGCCACTTCCATCAGGCCCATTCCAATCACATCAGGTCCTGAAAACATCAAACTGAATGCAGCCGAGAAGTGAGAAAATGACAGCAGCATTTTCAGAGTTTAAATCCAATTTTTCCACATGAGGTGAAACCAAACCAGGAATAAAATGAAGTCATGGCTGAAAGAGGTAATTTGTGAAGCAACATTACTGCTGGTACATTCAAAGTTGTTTTTTTTTTTCTCTAAAAAACCTAAAATATGCCAAATTGTTAAGGAATGAGTTAAATACATCTAAACACACCTAAAGTAATCTTTTAATTAACATTTTGACAATAGGTACTGCAAGATGAAAGGATTATGACAGTGCCAGGTACCTCCTGAATCTCTGTACTTGCTCCAAGCCTTTGTTGAATACCTGCCACATGATCCTGCTGCAGTGCTGAAACCACAAGGATTAAAAACGATACAGAGATAGTAACTCTGGAGCAAGTTTCATTCAGGGTGAGGATGACAGCTTGATCACATCAAACCTCCCAGAGTAATGGAAATGAGTCCAGCACAGTTACCTGCTGACTCCACACGTGCTATGCTGGCAACAAGGCACACAGCTCTTGTGCTGCAGGTGTGATGATTTCATGAAGGTAATTGGGAAGGTGCTAGGTTACATTGAAAAGTCAATAAAATGCTTCTCAGTACAAAGATTGCATAAATCAGCAACTCCATTACAGGTATGAAACAGCAAACAACCTGGAGATCCTACAAACAATTACTGCTATTAACCTTTGCAGTAGCCAAACAGAGCAGCACATGGTAAAATTCTTTGAAGCAATGCTGATGTACTTCATTTTTCAAGGCATTCCTCAATATTTTACTCAGCTTTTCAAATTAAAAGAATGCTTATTGAGGTTAGCCAGCACAGATTTAAAATTACCCAGAACACTGTCCTAATGCCATAAGACACATATGTATGATTTAGGAGGTTTTATTTGCCCATAACTTCAGAAAAAGACCTATACTTTAAGCATCCTGCTTGTGCATTTGAAGAAATTACAAGTTCCACACATTTTTGGGATGGAAAAGCCAAGTAACTAATACAAATCAGTTTCATTTTGTATTCTAGATACTTGTTCAGTACTTTAGAGCATAAAATGTATTACTAAGTACATCATTAAAGCTCATGGAATAATCAATATCCGAGTGATAAAGCCAAATCACCTTGTGTTTCTAGAACAAGTTTGATAATAAAAACGAAACTTACAAAACAAATTGTTCTCTGAGGCCAAACACAAAGCTATGCCATAGAACACGGAACCTAAAAGACTAATTTATCAAATTCAGATTTATCCAAATTTGCCAGATTGATGCAGAAAAAAAAATGAAGTACCTAGGAAATGGCCTGGAACCTGAGGAGGAAGGACAACTAGAAGAGGAAAAGGAAAACAAAAGTACAGCAAACATCTCACTGAAAAGTTCAAGTGCTTCCTCCTGTATACTATTTTTGAAAGGGGCAAAGATGAGAAGATTAACATCATATAGAAGTGAATAATCATGTATCCTACATCGAGACAAAGTGCCTGATCTTAAGAGCACTTGTGCTGATTAACTCCTGTGTATAACTGAAACCAAGTGACAGTACTCTCCAGTCAGTGTCAATAAAATCGGGAAGGGAAAACTGCAGGCAATTGAGGTAATTAATCCTGGAATAAATCTGTTCATAGGCAATCCAAACTGAGTAACTTTTCAGCTCTATTTTACACTGGTTTTCCAAAAGTAAATGGAAAAGTAATAGACATGAATTAAACATTTTCATTTCACAGTGCTAAGCATTCACCCATCACCCATGAAGCTCATTCCTCATCCCTTGGGCATCAATCGCGGCAGTGCCTGCTTAATAAATGAGCACCAATTATTCCGAATTATTAAAAAATATACTCAGCACATACTCCCCTCTTCCATGTACATCCAAGAGTGCAGAGCAACAGTCTGGCATACAAAATATCAAGGCACAGGGCAATCACAACAAATCAACTTAAAAAAGAAAAAGTGCTAGTAATTATTCTTGGGACTGATTACACTGTTAGGGTTCTTTTTAAGAAATACAGTCTCAGAGCTGGAAAAGTATCCTCACAAGTGGTATGTTACAAAAACCAATAAAATTACTGCTGCTCCAATGTGGAACTTTTCCATAAAACATGCAAGTATGCATGCAGTATCTCCTCTTCACACAATTGTTATATGGAACTACAAATTAAATATTTGGAACTGTTAATTGTTCTACCTTTTATACTATTTCTTTGCACTACTTAAAATGAAAACAGTTTCAATACTAAGACCTAACTAATAAGACAGCTATACGAAACACCATCTGGTAAGTATCAAAATATCCCCAGCACCACTGAACCTCCCCAGCATGCTCTGCACAGCAAAAAGATGTTGAGAACATAGCAAAACGTTGACTCAGGAATGCTTTTTAATGAAGAAAAGCTCTTGGCTTCCAGTAGTTTTTAATTCAATTCTACTAGTTTTTAGTTCAAGCTTCCCCTCCACCGTTTTATTTCTGGATAATTTTCTACAATAAGCTTATAATGTTCTTAGTTTAAATATTTACTGATCATTTAGCTAATCTACACCAAGACTGAATAAAGTTTCAGTTTTCAAACAGTCTACATTGACTCAAATCAATCAGACATCATCCTTCTAAGCAGTAAATACAGATCATGTTCATCTGGTAAGCTATTACTCATTCCTGTAAGGAATACTTTCATCTCAAGGAATTTTGAAAGGAGTGTTAGTTCTGGGATCAAAAAAGCTATTCAAATTCTTTCTTATTTTTCTCTCTAAGAGTGTGCCATTTTGCAAATGGAAAGGTTTACTCACACATATGCTGCTGTACTATGCAGGAATTGATCTAACAAAACCCATCTGAACCAATTTACAGTAATTTACAAACTCAGATTCCAGAGCATCTAGTTATTACTGTCTTAGAAAGAAGTGACTAACTCTAAAGCAGGAAGTTCCTGATCCCAAATCTCTGGAATCTGCCAATGATCTCTCTAGAAAGATTGGAAATTATTCTGTGCTTTTCTCTTCCTGCCTCTCCTCCAAACATCTGTTGCTGGCCCTTGTCAGAGAAAGGATATTGAGTAAAATAGATGCAGGACTTTCGTCATGTTATTTGTCATTCAACTTGATTTCTCTTCAATTCTTTAACATTAATGTTGACTTAATTTTAAATTTCCACATAACCAGAGCTGTGAAAGATAAATTTCATTTTTACAATGAAAAAATTTTTGCTATTGATGCCTTTTTCTGCTAATCCAGTGTATTTGCACATATATAGAAATCTAAGTTCAAAACAAAAACTGGCCAAAATGTCTCATTAAAGACACAATCATTATTCAAATTTCATCTGATTTCCTTCTCAAGAGACACTTATCTCACAACTAATCAAAGGTGTTGGCTCAATTTCATTATGCTTTCTCATTCAATTGAATTATATTATCTCCAAAATTACTTCAGCCACAGAGGACTTTTAAAATTTTTAAACAGGTCTTCATTTTCAATCATTCTATCCATTCGGAAATTATTCACCTCTTCTCACTTTTTCATTTTCTTGTTTTTCAGCTGTCCCTACTCCTAACATTTTCAAATCAGCTTCTCCTGAGCAAATCTCCAGAAGATTGTTGGCTATTTAAACCACACAGCCCTTACCTGAAAAAGCACAAAGTATCATACATCCATTACTCAAAGAGCTGACAACACTGAGCCATCTCTGGGAGGCTTTTGAGCTCTGAACTGTATCATTTCAACAGCACAAGAATAGTGCAGTCACACTGCTACCATGGCCTGCAGGGGTTTGGTCAGAATTAATTTTCCCACGACTATAGATGCTGACATTATTTCGTAATGCTAATTTAAGAAACATTTTATGGATTAGAAGAAAGAATAAACAGTACCACTTTGTATGTTTTATTTCTGGGCACTCTTACAATTTGCCTGCTTGAGAACACACACACAAAAAAAAAGCAATATCATTCAGATCACAGTGATATTTTCTAAGGTAATAAATAAATAAATCCATGCAGACAACAGACAACAATTACAGACAGATAAAAATGACAGCACATAAAGGGAAAGCTTTCTTCACACGGGCCACAGCAAACAAACAATGCCATTTAGTGTTCTCCTGTAACATACTGCTGTCTCCCATATGGTACAATGACACACAACTGTTCTGTTCCTTTCCTTACAATTCCTTTTTCCTTCCCACTCCCAGGTTTTCTCACTTTTATCTGACCAGGAGTTGCATTAGTGCCCTGAACATAGAGTGCCACAAGCAAACAAGGATTTCTCTCACAGTAAATACCCAAATACTCAAAAACTTACCGTTATTAGTACTTTAAATTCAGAGAAACAGCTGGAAATATTTTCAAAAGTCACAAGCTTCCAAAAAACAAAACTTTCTCATTCAGGCATCTCTTCATATGACTGCTAAGGAGGCTCATCAGACAACAAATCCTATTGCTCTCAAGAGGACTGCAGTTCCATGACTAGTTTAGATGTCTCTTACACTGATTAAAATTAGCATTTAAAATATACACACAGGGAGTATTTTCTGAAAACTAATAGTCAGATTAAGCCTTTGTCTTGGTCTGCATTTCCAAGTTTTACTGATGAAGCTGCACCTGTTCAATTCAAATCACATATACTGCTCAGCAGGTTTTGACTTCATCAGAATTTCTGATATAGACAATTTGCCTACAGAAGTGTTATTTTGCCTGATTAGTATTTGGGATGTTCTGATGGCATTTGTTCCATCTGCACTAGAGGGGTAACAGGGTTTGACTCCACTTGCATCTGCAGCCATAGCTGCCTACATAAGACAGTCCAGCCTGTGCTCATCATTGGTCTGGCTGATAAAAGGTAATTAAATGGTTCATGAGCCCTTCCCAACCCATCTAGAATTTGTGCTGAGTTCCAGACAGGTAAACATAGGGCCAGACAATTTAAATTTAAGAAAAAAATGCAGTGAAAGTCCTGGGGCGTCATTCAAAACCCATCATTGGAGCTTGCCAGCAGATATCCTGTGCTGTGTCTACAACACACCTCAGCTGCACTTGCAGTGGTGCAGACACTGTGTAAACACAACTCCTGTGACAGAGGAAATATTCCAGAACAGGGATAAAATTACTCTGCAGAAGCCACAGCATCTACTGGCTCAAAAACAACAGAGGGTTATGCAATTGGACCAGCACAGAGCAGGGTGAGCCTGCTGCTCTCACCTTCCGCAATGTCTGCTAGATTTCAGCACACATCTCCTTTCCCTATCAGATTCCTGACAGGAGACCATAAGATAAAAATGACCCTGGGCAATTTCATTGACTTGTGGATTTGCATTCCTGTGACAATATTGCTCTAAGTGGCAACTTGATGTTTATATTAATTTTTACTTTGATCTTTCTGAATATTAATTAGAACTACTTCCTTCTCTCCATCATGTCTCTTTTGCCCAGTGCAAAACCAGAAATTAGCAGGGGGTGGGAAGTGCAGCAGGAGGTTGAGTGAAATGCAGCAACATGAAGCATTCTGCAAGATCTTAGAAGTGTGAATCGATTCATACAATACCCTGGTGAGCAAGAGACATGTTATCCCATTTAATGGGAATCTGAGACACAATTAAAGTGACTTGCCTAAAGCCAGAACTGACAGACTGGGGATTAGAGGTCCTGTCTCCCATTCTCTTCCATTTACTGTTCTGATTTATAACTGCAAAAGGGAGGCATAGCCTGACTCAAGAAATAGTACTAAAGAAAAACTCAAATAAATTCTAGTTCAAGACTATAACATATGTTTTGCCTTGCAGAAGATGATCAAAAATGTTTAAGTATCAACTTAGATTTTCACAGTTGAAAATTTTTGTGGTTTTTTTTTTTGCAAAATGATGCAAAACAAAACTTCTGTCAAATACCTAAGATCAGTGTAGAAATCAGACTTAAATTTTTATAGAAATATCTGAAATGTAAGACATCATTGAAAGACTAGAAAATCGTGTGAAAAGTGGAAATTTGGTTAGATTTTACAAATTCTGAGAAGGCAGTGTTGGATATTTCTTGAAGCTGGTACTCCCTGCATCACTCAGCATTTGTTGTTTGCTATTGACAACGTAAATCTTGCCTGTTATTAGTAGAGAAAACATGCATGCAAGTACCTGAAAAAACTGTTTCTCAGTTTCTTTGAGCCATGCTCAGGAGAAGCAGTGAAAGGGATCAAGGCATTTATTTTTTACCTAGGATAATTTCTAGTATCTTTTTACAATTTCTAAGTAACCTTCAAATAAGTAAATAATTCTGTTTCACAATGTAGTATCCTAAGTAATTTTTCTCAAGCTCCCATAAAATGCTTTTTACAGATTTGAGAAAGCAAATTAAAGATAGAACTTCACCATCCCAGAATAAGGTACATTAGTACTGGATACAGTATGCTAAGCTAACAATGATCTGATTCTGTTCCTATTTTACCCTCTCCTCTTTCCTACTGCCCCTAAATCCCTCTGGTTTTGTCTGACAAACTAGAGAACAGCTCCTAAGAGAAGCCATAGCCTTAGAAAAACCAAGAAATGTTACCAATAAAGTTAAAAGAAAATAAAGCAAATAAAGATAAAAATTTCTGCTAAGTTTACCAATATGTACAAGCCCCAAAACACTCATTTTTCAGTAGAAGCCACTATATCCCAAATCTTACTTTCAGGAGGCTTTTCTCTGACTTGTTCCTAGACTCAGAACTTATTCTGGCATGGTCAGACCTCAGAAAAGAGGAGGATGTGCCCCAACTAGGAACACAGTAGCGTTCTCAGAAAATCTGTACGTTTACAGAGAGAAAGAATTAAGCAGCCTGTGGCTAAGAGGAAAAAGATCCAGAAGGGAAGATAAAGTCTCCAAGGAAGAGCAAAACTAGAAATCAAACACCTGTTGTGTTGTTCCTTCCCAGTATCCACATCAGGAAATGAAAATAATTTTCCAAATAACTTCATTAAACTAAAAGCATATGTGTTCTGCAACACTTATCCTTAAAATCGCCATTATTTTGTCAAAAACTTCAAACTTTGCCAGCTTTCTTGACATCCCTTCATCCTACCCAGCACTGCTACAGCTGAAGTGGTGCCTTCTCCAGCTGACCAGCCAAATGCTGATGGCCATAGCAAGGACCCACATGGGGACTGCAGCTTGTTACAAGTGACAGGAGAGAGGCTCTGGTGCAGGGGAAAGAAGTCCCAAATCCTGTTATCTTAAAGAAAATCCTACAAGTTTTCCTTTAAATTAAGAAATAAAAGAAACTGAAGACTTGAAGTATTTTTGTAGCTGCTGAGCCTCTAACTCAACCTTCCACCCAAAAGAAAGGAAGAAACAACTAATATAAGTTATGGTTCTTAACTGCCTCAGGAACAATTTTATCTGCAAAGAAAATGGCCTGCAATAAACCCAGAACCCACCGGAGACTGAACAGCATTCCAGGGAGAGGAAATGAGTGATCCATTTTGCATTTACAAGCTACATCCTGAAGTAATCATTAGAAGTTTTTTTTTCATCTTTTGAACAAACCAGCCATTGATATAAAAAGCTCTGCAGGAAAAAATGCTAAGTGCCTGCTTAAGTTCAAGAGACAGGAGAAGGAAAAGGGAATTTTCTTCCATGAAATTAAACATGCCTTTGCTCCCCAAAGATGGGAGAGCTTCCAACAGGCTGGGTGATACACAGACAACTTCCAACTGAGTTGCACTCTTGCCATAATAGCTAAATCACATGAAATTACCTCTTCATATAAGAACTCCTTGAAGCTGGATTCCCCCTGCTTCACAGAAAGCCAGATTCCAGTTTTTCCATGAGATAACATAAGCAATTTGCAATAAACATAGTCTGCTCTAAAGAACTGGCAGGCAGTGCATTTTGTGTTTAAGGAACACCACCAAATATTATGAAAGCAGCATCTGCCAACACTTTGTGTAGTGCAGCCTGTGTTCCAGTACCCACATAGCTCATACAGTGTTTAGGGTTAGGCTTCATCATCAATTGCAAAATATCTTTTCCAAATTAATTCTGTCATTCAAGTAAGGTTTTCTCAGAACTTCTAAGCATGTTTGGTAAAAGACTTCCATTCTTTCTTTCATAAGCAGAAAAAGCATTTTGAGTAGAGTCAGTGATACGAAGGCAGGCAAACATTCCACAGAGCTACAGAACACATCACACAGGAATGTAGTCTAGTAAGCCTAGCACATTTTTTAATTGAAAACAGTAAAAACCAAATTACTCAATGAAAACATCCTGAAATCACTGCAGAGACCAAGATGAAAATATTCTAATCTGATTTTTTTTTAATGATGTTTCTAATTCTTTTTTTTTACATGGAGTTCAGGCTGGGAAATGTGAAATTAAATGTACTTCTACTCATTAAGGAAAATTTGAGAGACAGACCTAAAACTTCAGCTGAGCGCAGACATTAAGACAGTAAGTGTGATGTTTTTTATACCTCACAATGAAAACACATGGCCTAGACACATACAATATGATTTGACAGAAGTTCCCTAATGCTTAAATTAGCATGGTCACATTGCCTATGTGAGTTTGCACTAACAGCACTGACTGACAACACTTCTAGCCTGATGAAACATTATTTCTTACTGAGATTAAAAACATTTTAAGTTATACTTCCACTTATCACAATCATTATTAGTGCTGCATTAATGCAAAGGACAGGGCATGAAGTGTGACAGAACATCAGATCAATTCAGAGATCACTGTGCATGACAGAGCAATCAATACACAACACAGCAAAGAAGATGCTCTTTATTTCCATAGCATCTGACATGTCTCCCTACAGGGAAATGTGCTCAAGCACAAGCAGAAACAACCCCCTCCCTTTCATGGACTTATATATTGCTTTCCAAGTGACAGTCAAGTGATCCCTATCATACTTCATCTTCCTCAGCTTCATCTTCAAACCATGTATTGCTTGTAAAGCACTCAGGAAATAGAATCACAGGGAATTATTTTTTTTGGTGCATTAACATCTGTTCTTCCTTTCTTCAGTTTGATCCTAGCTCCAAACTACAGACTTTAGTGCCATTGCCACTGTGGGTTTATGAGACATAAATTAAAGGGTTTCACATTTCATGCTAAAAAAAAATAGATTTACACAGGTTCTGCAATACTCCCATATACCAAGTAAAGATTTTCCAAACATTTTCAAGGGAGCAGATTTGCAATAAATGTTGTGTAGGTTTTAAGCTAGAGGAATCCTCTTTATTCTCCAAAATTCCTTAGCTAGGATTTCAGGAACCCAGCATTATTCTGGAAGACATTTCCATTTACTATTTTGTTCAAAAATGCATCAGTCATTGTCATGAGGCATTCAAATCTCTTTGCTAAGACTGGGCTAGCAAGCCAGTTTCTTTTATTTCATACCAGTGCCTGGAAATACAGTAGTTGTAGGTCTACTGCTATTGTGCCTGCAGAACAGCAGTCCAACAATCCCAAATACTTTAAACATAGCCGGGTCAAATCTGTGGGAAAAGGCATCAGAAAGCAAAAACAGGAGGGAAACTTTTGAAAACGCTGCCCAAAAGTCATTTAATGCCCAGAAAGGAAAACAGCTAAAAAGGAGCAGCTTCATAAGATACACCTACAATATAACTTTTGTGATTTGGAGGTTTGTTTAAACTCTTCCTAATCCAGTCAGTGACCTGAACATCAGATTAGGTTCCTTTAGTTTATTCACCACAGAGATGTTATAGTTCAACAGTCAACAGCAATGATCACACACAGACTGAGGAGAAGAGGAAAAGAGAAAATAGAAAAATATTAAAAGTAAAAGTGTAGGGTGAATATCAGTTTTCCCATATAAATATTTGTCCACTAAGTTATGGACAGTTTTAAAAATAAATGCATAAAGAGACAACATGTATTAAGCTGCTTCTTCACTGCAAAACATCCTCACCTATACACTATGAAGTGTATCTTTCACAGCCTGCTCTTGTAACCTAGAAAAGGCTACACTTCAAGACCCTCCGACAGCATTAATCAAGGAGATTTCTTTAGCAGAAAACTACCAGATGCTTTTGGAGCCTAACAAATCTAAGTCAAATGTACATACATCTTCACAACACCCTTTCATTTCATCCCACAGGCTCTCTGCTCATGCTGGTCACCTTAAAGGATGAATTGTTGTGTATAGAATAAACTGAACACTGAATAAAGAACTGTACAGCTAAGAGAAAAACTAACAAATATGTATACAAACCACCCCTTACTGAGGCAGAATTACATCCTGTGCTGACCAAATGTGCAGAGGGTATTATTAACATCAAAACAATCAAGGACATGGTCTTCCTTTTCCAATCTCTCTTGTACTGACATACATTTTTCTGTTAGGAACCCACCAATCTAACTAGCTTTCACTAAGCAGTCATAACTAATATTCACATATATGATGTTTACTGCTAACCAGGCTTAAGGCCATTCATCTTACATAAGGCAATTTTTGCCCAGACAATCAGTCAGTGAAATTTGCAGATCACATCTCAGATCAACCACTCTGCATAACACTGTTACAGCCAATACTTGTGGTTTAACCATCCTGGCATGCATGTCCACAATTTCTCTGCCTTGCTTTTTCTGCTAGATTTGTTCATACAAAAGCCTTAGGTATCCTTATTAATATATTGTAAATGGACAAATGCATATTCATGCAAATAATTAAAATATAGAAAACTGAAATCCCTGCTATTACGCCAAAGCATAAACCAAAAACTCAAACATAAATAGTAAAAAACATAAATAGTACGTTCCTGTGTGAAACATTTAAGTAGAATGTCAAACACCAACGATGAAAACATTTCCATAAAACTGCTTTGATTATTTACAGAAGACCCAAGTCTTGGATCTGAAAAAGATTCACTTTCCCTGAGAAATGATTCATACATTGAACCATATATGCAACACAACTATTTGCTTCTTGAGACAAAAACACAAATAGTACTCTGTTTCCTTTAAGAGTAACTGTGAGAAAAACTTAAGGGACTCTCCTTGAAATAAAATAGGCATGGAGGTAAACAGAAGCAAAAATGAAGAATAATTTCTATTAAGCCATTCAATTTCTACAAATTGCAGAAATTAACACAGTAGATATATTCCATTTTCCACCTAATATTTGCAAGGTTTTATGAACACATCAGGGTCAAGTGCACTTGTAAGTGCAGTTTAATTACGTCCATTTTACTATCCACACAAAAGTTGTAGGGGATTCCAAGTTTTAAGTGTTCTTATCAGATAACTGAGAAAAAAAAAAGAATAAGCAGTAACATGAAGTAATACCAGGGCCATAATTGTCAAATACAAATGGAAAAATAAATGCTTATACTATTTCTCTCTCTAAGCAGCAGGACCTAGAAACCAACTCCTCTGACCACAAGTTTCAGACGTGATTTTCTTCAATACACCCTCAGATAAAGGAATTTAACCAGATGTGCCTAATGCCCCCAAAGCAGCTCAGAGATACATCTACAGTCCCTGCCACAGGGACACATCCAAGATATTGCAGGAGTTTCCATCCCATTCCGAACACAAGAGTTGTGTGGCACAGAGCTTGCATGGTTTATTCCCTCCCCATGCTTCCCAGGATGAGCACTGAAGTTCAAGGGCTATTCACCAGCACTACAAAGCTTCCTCAGGGCTGAAGAGGGGCCTCATCAATAAAGAAAACATTTAATTTTGCAACCATACGCAATTTGGCAGTACTAAGTATACAGTCCCATTTTCAAATTCAAAGATGACCTGTGTTAAATCAACTTCTCCAAAATCTAAGACTGTACCTTGAAACTCCATCTCCCCTCAGCTGAGCGAGAAAAATACCAAACTTACAACAAAAACAACCTCTCAGTTAGCTTCTCTCTGCTCTGTACTTTCTAAAGACCTTAATTTTTACATGACATTGCTCATAAAGGTGGCAAGGGTCTGAATCATGTGTGGCTAAAGCTAGTTTTTGCTGAAGTTGTGAAGCAGAGTGTGAAACAAGACTGGCCTTGAGCTACAGATTAACCCCAAAATAATTCACTCACCCTGTGCACAAAGCAAAGATGTCAATGCTAAATCCTGACCAAATTAAAACATCAGACAACTAAAACTTCAGCTGCAGCACTATAAACTTATTCTAAGGATTTATTTAAACGTTCAGTTGGGTTTTTTTTATCCTGAAATCAGAGGTAATGACTTTAATCACTAAAACAGGAAAATAAGCATGAAGAAGCCCCACCTGAGCATGTAGTAAGTTGCATTGAAAGAAATTAAAATCATCCTGCTCAAACCTGATTTAGAGACCTGCTTTTCCAGAGCTTTTAGAGCTTTCTCACGGTTTACATGTGATAGAACCCAAATGGTGCTCATGACAATTTATCATTCACCCAGAATCATATCACGGAATTTATAACAACTTTTTTTGCCCAAGTCCACTTTTATTATAATCACCAATAAGAAAATCTGAAATACCAGTGCTAAATTTTCAAGTGTCTACTGAGATTTAACTGGCTGAACTTCTGTTTGTTTCAGAAGTTATTACAGCTACAACTTCAGCTGTGACCCACTCTTGGGGAAAGCGGGAAACATGGAAAAGTTTCTGTTGAGTCAGCAAGATTCTTCTACTTTCAACAACAGATTTTTGATTGCTGAGCAACACACAACATAAGTAAAACAAAAACAACAAATAATTGTGTTATGCTAATAACATGGCAGATAGGTTGGCTTAATGATTTACTCATTTTTGTGAGACTTGAGGTGCATTTGCCCTATACACAGAGAAATCAGCTCTCTCTATACCACTGAACACACCTGACAGCTTGCTTTCACTCTTAACAATAACTGTGAAATTTGCTTCTTAAAATGGGATCATACTTCAAACAGCTTTTCAGTAATATTAGAAAGACAAGGAAAATTACTTGCAGTTAAATAAGTACTAGACAAAATATGTACTGACATTGAAATAAGTAAGGATTAACTCCAAGTATATTTAGACCAGCAGTGATCTCATTGAGTTCAATATTTTAATAGGTTTGTATTAGAGAATACATGCTGAGGTGATAAGTTTGAATTGTTAATATAATTTATTACCTTGCAGGTAGTAAGGCTTTTATACTTCTCTATGATGCTTTACAAGTATATATCTTGTGTTTAATGTGGCTTTGTTATGTATTCAATGCTACTACTGTAAACAGTGATTTAAGTAGGCAAACTTAGCTAAAAATTTTTGCCACAAGCAGCAAACAGTTAGTATTAGACACCAAAAATGCTAAAATTCACAGGTCCTACAGGTTAGTAACTGTATGAAAGCCTGTCCAAATTAAACAAAACATGGAGTTATTAAACTAGAGTCAAAGTATTCACTTCAAATTTTCTATGTTATGAGGTTTTTTTGTGCTGCGATACCATGGAAATTCACATTCATAAGCTTCCCTTATCTGGCTGTCCACAAAGCCTCCAATAAAATGCAACCATTAGAGACATGATAAGATCTGAACCTGTTCCAGGCATATTTTCAAATGCTTTAGGAGGCTATTTGATGATTATCCATCAAGTAGATAGAAAGCAAGAGAAAACAGAGGGGTAGTAAATACTTCCAGTGCAATAGATTTCCAGTTTAAGAAAAGAAGTCTCCCTGAGTCCATGGATGTTCACTGTTTACTGGAACAGCAGAGACCCCTGCAGATAGAAGTAATTCCCATCTGTAGAGTGCCAGCCCTGTCACTCTTTTGTCTCACTTGGACACGGCTTGGATGGAAGCTGTTTGCCTGCTGCTGTGTCCCTGCAGGTCAGACAGGAGCTACAGGATGGCTGTGAAGGCTGACACCATCTAGGCATAAATAACTGCTCCCCTCTGGGATAATTACCTACAATGTCTGAGGTGACTGTAACCCCACTCAGGTCACACTGTGACCAACTCCTATCAGTGCTGTCTCTCTGCTTTTATAGACATAGCCATGACTGATGGAAACAATGCTCTGACATGCATTACATCTTAGGGCATTTTCCTGTGATTCTTAAGTGAACACAATTATAAGGTTAATTATTTAAGAGTTAACAGCAGAGAACAAGCTCTGTGTCCTTATTCCTCTAAACTATGATAGCCACAGTCGGCAGCATTAAAGTAATGTTGTGTTTATATGGGTACATCAGGTGGTGAATACTTTCACAGACTTCAAAAACTCAAATATCAAACTAGAGATCAGAGGTTTATTTTAATCAGCTAAAAAGATAATCTAAAGAGAAAAATAGCCTTTTTCTTCCCCCACAATAAGTCACATTCCTCATTTGGAATATGTACTGCTGTAAATGCGTGCTTTGTTAAACAAAGCAGTAGTTGGTCTGAAAATTGTCAGTGTGAATGAAGATTAGGCATTATATGTCTGAACCAGTGTTCATTGTTATCTGATTATCTAGTAATCAGTAATTCCTTTTATCTACAGCACAAAGCTATTACTGACATGAACCTTCTGCTGTCATTTATAGCACAGTTAGCAGTATGGAAGTATTTTCCAATTAAGCCCACTTCCTCTGATCCTACACGTATTAGTAGCCATAGGTGAAAGAAGGTGGACTTGGCTCTTAATATTGTCATTTCCTTAAAAAAAAAAAAAAAATCAAAAAACCCACAAAAAATAAAGGACCAAGGAATAAAATCATATAGACATGCAAAAAAAAAAAAAAAAGGACTCTTCTTTAGGCAACTGCTTAATCCCTACTAATTGCAATTGCCTAAAAATAACCGTAAGCTTTACTTTTTCAGCCCCATATGGCATCTATAACTGGTCCAGAGGAATTAGCTTAAATCACCCACCCAGAAACTCGAAGACAGGTGTACAGCTTTCCCATTCTTAACAAAGGCTCTTAAGGACTGTGCCAGCGTTAATGATGTAAAATCCATACACTCATCTCTTCAGCACACAGGAGCACTTTGTGACACTAATATTTTACACGATCAATACTAACAGGGAAGAAGGCAAAGGTCCCTCAGTTAAGTTGTTCATAGCAGCCACAAAAGCAGTGTTGACAGCTTTTATTTAAATTCTTTTCCCCCATCAAATTTACATCTCATACTTGGAGCTGTATATTTGCTACTCAAAAGGCAGACTGCTATCAGAACAACTCTGATTACCAGTGCTTTTGTTGTTGTTGTTTGGTCTCAGATCTGATAGAATTAGTTCTTTAGAATCTGCAAAGTTTAAAAGGCTTGTAACATTCCCAATGAGCCCGTAACAGTTAAGAATTCCCAAGTTTGTTAGATTATCCTAGCACGTGTAACATTACACAGTATCTCTAGGCACCGTAAGAGGATCAAGTCCCTAAGAATGGTTTTGAAGGTGAATATTGAGAAGCATGTCTGACTATGCCACAAAGCAGCACAAGAAAAAGAAAGGAAAAAAAAAACGCAGAAAAGAAAGAAATCCAAAAAACCAGTCAAACATATGGCAAAATAAGACTGGAAAACTAGCTTTAAAGCTATCACAGGGAAGTTGCAGCATAAAGGAGAATCATGGTACTGAGAGGTTAGGGTGCACAAAAGCAAACAAATATCAAACAGCATAAAATTTAAATTACTGTCTTTTTTAGCAATATTTCATTATGGTAATTCAATGACAAGAATATTTTTTGGCATTTGTTAAATGAAACACCATTTAATTTCAACAACTAATGCAGATGAAATAGCTTACCTTCAACTACCACACCTTTTGGAACCCAAAATTCAGAATTATTTCTATTTTTTCTAGTACTTGTTTATACTAAAATTTAAAAAATCAGCTTAAATACAAGTGTACATTAAAAGAGCAAAATAATAAAAAAATTATCCTCTCTTGACAAAGAGCACTTTCTCAGATACTGTATCTATTTAAAGATATAATATAAAGAGCTGAGTTTGAAAGAGACTTCACCAAACTTAAGAACAGATTCGTCAGCTTACAAAAATACCTTCTGCTGTTCCTCACAGAAAGATGTGACAGGTAGATTTAATAGGGTTTTGATTTTATGAAGTCTACAGGAGTCAGTGACTTCTACAGAACTGCCATTCTTTCTTAATTGCATGATGATTGCTATTCCAAACATTTGGTTCAATGAGGAAGGATTCCACTATTCCCACAGAAGAAATGAGCACAGACTTTGCACCGTACAAAAACTTAACTGAAGTATTTTAACCAAGAGAAAGTTCCATTTACTCACTAGAAAGAATAAGAAATTTTGTCACAATTTGAGAAAAATAATTGAGGGACAGATATGAGGGGTAGGCAAAAGTAATAAAAACCCATCACTACTCCGCTTCAGAGCATGTATTTAACGATAGTTTATCAACCATTAGGAGTTTTTTCCACATCTTGGCTCTACTTTACATCATGCCCTTCAACAAAAATAATATCTACATTCTTATCAATTTTCTATACATTCTTCACCTACTCACATCCTTTTCTGAACATTAAAGTTGCTTCCTCAAATATAGGTAGAACACCATTAATCATTAGGTATCTGACATCAAACAAATCAGTATTTATAGGCTTAGAGCCCATTAATCTTCACAAAATTTCTGTGGGTTAAGTTAAATCATTAACATTAACAAATAGTTATTAAGGACATGTAATTCATTGTAATCAGAGAGAAATATCTCCAAAAATTGAGTGCTGGGTTGTGTGCGCATTTTAAAAGGGGCCAATGGCAACTAGAGCCTTCATCCAGCTGGTCAAAGCAACCACCCAAAATTCCCTAAAGTACTCCTAAAAATATTAAACCTGTTCTTGTCAGACCTGTAAAGTTACAACCACCTCAAATAATTTTCCAGAAAAACTAATCTCTTTGAAAACATACTGAAGAAAACTTGCCCAAACTACCAAGTGATACATAATAACCCCATAGATGTAGCCAATCCGCAAACCTATTAAATGCTTAGCAGTGGAAAATAATAATTTTGCATATTTTTCTACTAAAAAATATTTATTGTTGCTATGTTTTCCAGCTTTATCATAAAAATCAAATGGGTTTTTTTTATTCATAAAGCAGAATTTCCTGTCAGGAAAATACCCTTAGTACTTGTTTATTTTAATTTTATCATAAGTATTGAATTATTCTGACAATTGTCTACATTGATGACTGTCTACTGCTAAATGGAATGAAACAGTAAGGAGAAAACCTGCTGTAACTCTTGCTTTAATGTCAGTAGGCAGTGACTGCAATTTGGGATGTAGTATAGTGCCAAAAATTTAACTCACTTATAAAATGCCTGACAGATAAATCAGGGCTTGGGCCATTTTAACTATGATCACAGAAATTTATGGTTATGAAGTCTTGAAGCAAAATATAGTTTATTTAATCAGGGATAAATTCATCCAGATAATTGTCATAATAACCAGCCCCTGAAGAGAAACCAAAGTTGAGATTCAGTATTAGCTGATATTATATGAAGACTTAAACAGAGAAAAGCTGTAATATCAATGCCATATAAAGCAATTTTACTTATCTCCTAGTTGAGACAGAATGGACTCACATAAGTAATAAGGGCTTGAACTCTGGTAAAATATGTCTAAATAAGTGCTAAAAATGGCAAGAGGCTAGCTGTTCCTATCCAAGCTGCCTCTGAAAGCTCCACTTGACACACCGCAAAATATCCAGGATACAAAATTGAAAAAATGTACCTTATTTGTGCTAATGTTTTCCTGCCAGAACATTCTTGTAGTAGCATAAATGTTTTACTTTGTTTTGCTAGATAAGGCACAAGTGAGCTCACATAAGTCCTTCTTTATGGAAGGAAAGCAGCACACTGCCATCTGTGAAATAGACTGAACACGAAAAGCAGCCTCCTCTAGCATCTAACTGCAAAGATACATCAGACCAATTTCAGTCCCCAGTAAATCTAGGCCATGTTTCAGTGCCACCATGTATGGTGTTTACTCCATGGCAGACTCTTCCTACATTTAATCCTCAAATTACCTCCCTCTGTAGTTCTCAACCTGAAAATCTTGTAAACAGGGTTCAGCCTTACTGCAGCCAGGAAGTTACTTCTCATTTTTGCCACACTCACAAAGCAATACCATGGGAAAAGGGATTATTGTTTGCTATTTCTGTGGGGAGGAGGAAAACAGAAAGAAAAGGAGAAAAGGCAAGCAAGTAGACCATAGAGAAAAAACCAGTTCCAGACAGAGTAGATAATGAAGCAAATAATTTAGAGGAAAAACATGAACTAATTTTTTTCTCTGCCAGTGTTGGAGGATATGGGATCGAGGGAACACAAACCTATGCCATGCTCTCTCATTTTTCAGTTTCAATGCAGTCACAAATCCTCATGGGCTACCCCAGCAAGAGGAAAGACACATTATTTAAGCAGGTGCCAGCATGCAGTGCTGCTGGGAGAAGCAGGGGAGCTCACACATGCAATGGGTTCCCTTCCTGCTGCACAGCAAACCCTCCTCAGATCTGCTCATCCCCGTGCCAGCCCTCAGCCTTTCCCTGCCTGTCCCATGCCAGCATGGCAAAGGTGTGGTTGGTGCTTCAGTACCTGATCCTGGAGCCCCCCAGTTCAGCCAGCAGAGCAGTCATGGCCTTGCCCAGGGATCTGAATTTGGGCAGCCCCTCACACCAGAGCATCCCAGAGATGGGCACTGCTGTCACACTAGTGTATGGTTAGTTAGAAAATAAGAAGCCTGCTTCACATACCAAACAAACACATTTTTAAAGGAGGGGAAAAAAAGTCATGAAATGTGCAAGCATACAATTAAAATTCAAGTTTTTAAATTTAGTAGTAAATATAACAAAGTATAAATAATGAATAAATTACAAACAGAAAAGATGAGAGGTTGTTCTAGACTTTGACATACACCTTCTGCCAGCCACCAGCAGCAACATACACTTTTCTCCTAAAAAACTTTCCAAAGACATTAGAATTACCTTGCATCATCAAGGTTGTGAAGACACCAAGACAAACTAGTTGCTTCAATTGGTGCAGGTCTCAGCACTAGCATTACTTTGCTATAATTTGTGCAGTTTAGAAATGAAATCCATTATTTTCCTTAACATGCCTAATGAATAAGATCCTTTCAGCAAATATCAGTAATATTTTATAACCTTTTCATATCTTTGAGATATTGGCCACTGGCAAAGCTTCCAGCTGGGCAGATAGGCAATTTCCAATCCTGTGAGGACATTCTTAACTACAAACACATTTAGGAAGTGTTCTTACTGAAGGATTTACTATGCAGGAGGTTGAGCAATAGGCCACTTTAGAAAGCAATGTTGAGTCTCAGTTCTCCAAGTGTGTATTGGTCTGGTGTGCAAGCCTTGAAGTCAATCAGGAATCAGAGTAATGCAGAGAAGAATTTCCTGAGTCTGTTGGTGAGAGGAGCTACATCTTCAAGCAGGAAGCCAACAGGTTTTTTCTAAATTTACTTTTATTACACACACACAAACTTTTATTTATTTGATTTAGTAAACCTTAAAGTCAGCCTTAGAGGATATTTTTGATGTGAACAACTTAGGCTGCATATGCTTTACATGACAAATATTAAGCTAAAAAAATAACATGCTGTTGAAAATTGTTCTAGTATTCCCCAAATGTTATTGCACAATAGTAAGAGAGGTATTGTGAAACTCTAAACAGAGGCATTCTGGGGGTTTATTTAATAGCACTTATTTAAATTGTTCACAAGTGTGCCAAATTAGTTTAAAGTATTCATACATTGAGTTTGTTGAACATCAGCAGTATACAGCTGCTCATGGCTCACAGGCTGCAAAATTGGTAGGGAGCTATTAATGAAGTGGAGAGATTGCATGCAAGAGCCACATTAGTGGAAAGTGACTGTACAGGCAGTCTTGTAACTCAATTTAATGCCTCCCAGAGAAAGCTTAAGCAGAACTGACAAAGCAGTTACAACAGATTTTCAAACTCTCTATTATATTTTTCCATTCTAATTGGCACAACACCCCAAGGTACCATACCCCCAGTGGCACAAAAACTGCCTGTTCTGTTAAAGCCTCCCCAGTTGTGAATTACTCCATTTTTGCTATATACACCAAGTTTGTTTTTTGAATTGCACAGAAATATCATTACCATAGCAGGAGTTACAGTGTGGGAGACAGACTGACAGTGTGTAACCAGCAGTAAGACATTATAAGATGTCTAAGTAAGTAATGGAATATTGTCAGTTATTTGGAAGTATCTTACAACATACGTCAAATAGAGGGGGTTTAGGGGTAGTGCCACAACTTCTTCAGTGCCTCAAGTAAACTTTGCTATTTTTGAGGTTCTTAGTATCTGTTAGCTGTAGGAGAACAAGTGAGTTTTTCCTTCTGCCTCATGTATAATCCCAGTCTGAACATTAAGAATCCAAGAATTTTTTATTTAATCCACAGTAGAAGAATCTATTATGACATTGATGAAATAATGAATCCATAGTGCTTTGAATACCTTGCCAAACGATAATCCTGTATTTGTGAATAGCTGGTATTTAAATGACTCATGGATATCAGAAAACCTTCAGTGCCCAACAGACACACAGAGTGACATTCATTGCCTTACAAGGGCGTTATAAAACAGAACTCTCTAAAAGTTAGCCTGTGGACTTGGAAACAAGACTTGAATTTTCTTTAACAGAGAATGCTTATATTGCTGCATCACACTGATTCTCACCAGAGTACTATTTTAAAAGCTTTCAGAAAGCGTTCATGGCAAATAAATTCTTCATGTATTTATTCCAGCTCCAAAGTGTTTTCAGCGCTTTTGGAGACAGAGTGTAATGTATTGAACAAAGCGTAACACAGAAATAACAAGAAAGATCACAGGTGTCAGTCTTTGTGAATGTCTTGGAGGAAAGGTTAACAAGAAAATAAGCATAAAACAAAAGTCAGGGAAAAATTTAAAAATAACATGGTAAAAAACAACATGGTGGAAAATAGCAAAAACTCCACGACTTCTGATACTGAATATGAATCAAGTACTACCTTTTCCTTTTTGAAGTACCCTCTCCCACAAATGCTTTTTTTAAGAGATACAGTTAAATCGGTTCTTGGTGTCCTGAAAAATGCTAAGACTTTTAGAAGTGAGCAAAAGAATGTGTTCCAGTTTTGTGTAGATATAAGTCATGGATCAAAGCTATACTTAAGAGAAGAGCTGGCATGTAGTTTACTTTTCTGGAAATTTACGTTTTGCATCAGATTTTTCATCTCCACTTAGGAAAAAAGTTATTCTTAGTCAGAATCAATAACATATTGAACATGGGAGGGAAAGAAACAGTCTCATGTCAGAGCAATTCCTATGATTCACATTTTTAAAAGATTCACTTTCCAAACCTAGACAGTAAATAACAGCAAGAAATCCAAGAATAAAAGTTGGATTTACCTGAAAATGAGGGGCTTTTGCCTCAAAAAAGTCCACTGCTTTTTATTTGAGCTTCAGAAAAATAGTTTCTGAATTTGTATTTTACACAAACATATCAGTCCCTAGATTAAACTTGTTACTGTTTTATTAATTTAGTCACTTTAGAATTGAGGAAAAAGAAATTTGCAGAACGTGCCATTTAATCCAGAATGTATTTTGGCTATTCTTGGCTTGCTGAATTAGAGCAGGCAAGGCTTCTCATATAGCAGCCACCTCCCCTTGCTGTGATGCCTACACACCAAGGGGACATAGATCATGTTGACAAGTTTCTCTTTAAATGTATAAACCTGTAGTAAGGTAAAGCATACTACTGAACAGTAACAATAAATGTGACACTTCAGGAGTGAAAATAATCACTCAGCTCTCTATTGATTAGTGCAGCCACTTTCAAGGCGGTGCCAACATTAAGCAGGCATGCAATAGTCAAGCCAGGAAGGCAGAATATCACACCAGAAATTTCACAATGAGAGATGTAAGCTTTTCTCTAATCTGTGGTAACTGGAAATATTTCACAAACTAAAACAAATAAAATCTTCAGTATTTCCTTGGTTTTCTAGCAAATCTCAGAGTAAGGAGAAGCTAGACTCAGAATGATGGCTACAGCTATAGCTGAGAAGTGGCAATCTTGTAGCCTAAAAATTGAACTCCAGTTCAAAAATCTGTGCACTCACTATTCAGAAGCATTCCAGAAGGCTGCTTGCAATTTTAGGAGTTAGGTGTTCACTTCAGGAGGTAGAGGCAGAAGTAGAGGTTCACTTCAGTAAAGTAGGCTCCATGTCAGTCTAGGACCCCTTGGAACACAGAAAGGAAATGTAGCAACATAAGCTAATGCTAGGCAATGAAACTCACACTGGTGTCTATTCATGAAGGTAAAAAACCAGAAAGTAGGAGAAATATGGGTATGTGGCAGACCCCAGGATGCTAAACAACAACAGTAAAAAAGGCATAATGAGAAATTCATAATTAAGTCTTCCTAACATTTTTCCATCTTTCAAGCACCCAGGCCAGGATTCTGAAATGTATGTGGCATTATATTCAGATGTAGGCTCTGGAGTACTGAGAAATAAACTTCTAAATATTTGTCTCAGAATTTCTCTGTTACCATATTGCAAGTGAAAAATCTTCATTCAGACTCCAACAGTCACAGAAATAAACATAAAAGCTAGAGATGATATGAAAAAACATGCTTTAATTCAACAGGGGAGGGTGTTTCAAAGAGCTTAGAAGTACAGGAATACAGTATAACCAGAACGACATTACAAAATGTTTTTCAGTGTTGTTTTTTTCTTGGGTACTAATCCATATTGTTCTCAAATGTAGAAAACAAATGTGTTTGTGGGTAGAAATAAACTGAGAGAACTGTGGCATATTCTTTATCAAAGGAAATTAGTGGCAATTGTCCAAGAAGTCAAGTGAAGCATATTTAGACCCCTTTGTAGTCCACATGTATTAGATTGATTAGCTTTTACACACAATACCTATTAACTTTTTAAAGTCACATATTTGATGAGGACATTGTACAAACCATGCAGGTGCAAGTATGAAAAGTTTATGGCAAAGCATGGGTACTTAGGAACTTCTTGCTTTTCTGTCACTTGCTACCTTTTGCAAGCTAATTGGAAAATTCTCAAGTGCATGCAGCAGCATTATTGAGAAAGACTTCAAATTCATGAGAAATCCAACTGTTTCCTTTCAAACATTCCAAGGAGGTGGTTTGTTTTATTTCCGAGTAAGGCAGGAATTGAGTGCAAAGGTTGTGAGTTAAAATGAGACTATACAGTTGTGAAGTAGCAGGCGTTACTAGAAATGTTTTCGCATTTAAGTAATTACTTATAGTCTGTATAATATCTAATTCCCCCCTCAATTTATTTTCTTGTTTAATGAAATAGTGTATAAATACACAAACCGTGCTACATCAGTTTCATAGTCCTTTGTAGTCTCCCCCACACATTTTCACTTGAGGTATTTCAAATCTTGGTGTTTGTTCTCAGTGGATATCTCCAAAAACACTGAAAATTTTGGGACTAAGAGTTTAATTTGTAGTTTAATGGAAGTTAATCTTCAGATTGCTGTATAGGATTGACAAGAATGTTTGGAGAGAGACAGAGAAAGCAGTAGTCCAAAATCCAAGGTGAAGGCTTTGACCACTTCCTTTCTGGTCTCAAGCAGCATAATTCCAATATAGGGCTGCCAGTGCTAGATTCTAGAAATTCTCAAAAATAAAATGTGTAAAAAGTAGTCAGAACAGCTCCTTCCCTCCCCCCTCCTCTCCAAGATCCACATGGGAGCATACCCTGGGACTCAGGAACATTGATGTGGAAGGTACATCAAGGGTAATCAGGTCGAGCTGCCTGGCACACTGCTGTTATTAATTATTGACCATCTCACAGTGACCTTCAAGCAGCACTTCAGAAAGAAAAGACAGTACAGGTCACACTAAATCTACATCAACTCCTCCCAGAGAGGGTTTTCTGTTTCTGTTCCTGCACAGATATCTGTAGTGTATAGCTGCAGCAATGAAATAAACTCAAGTTACATAGAGTTTGGAGTGCACACTTGACCTGAAGACACAGCAACTCATCTTTTCTTAACATCATTCTTGAGTGAATTAAGAATTTAATTACAAATTTTGACTAAGTCATTCCATGAGAAGCAATTCAGGAACTCTTCCATCCGAAAATGATGAACACTTAGATAAGCAGAAGAGTTACAGATAAAAGTGTTTCCAAATAGGAAAGAAGCTGTGATTTTTTGAGAGTCAATTAGAGAACATTAAATGCCCAAGGAACAGAAAATAGGAAAATCTGAAGAGTTGAAAAAGTACTGGAAATTATTCCATAGAGTTGCAGAAAAAGAATGCTATAGGCTATTCAATAAAAGCACACAGAGAGTGATTCAGCTCAGTTCCTAAGTTCTTCATAAATTACCTTAGCACTCCCTTAGAAATCATAATATAGGGCTACATGGAGCAAGGACAGCATAATTCAGCAGACCTCCACTGATGCTAAACTGGAAACAGTGCATGCCTTACAAGAATAAAGTCATTCAAGTAGATTTCTCAAAAGAGCTGACTTGGCTTCTCCAGCCAACTTTTTTGAGAAGGAGCAGAAAACATATCACCCAGTCAACCACTACAATCTATTTTCCAGGGCAGCATAACACAAAAGAGAGCTCATCAAATTTTCTGTATACTGAGCTGATTAAAGGAGAAGATGGCATATTAAAATCTGATAATTAAGCTCAAATCAAAGCCCATAAAGCTACTAGCCCTGTTCTGATCTGTTAAAGCAGCTCAAACCACAGTAAGGATAAAAAAAAAGAACAGGTTTCCTGATACAAAAACCTATATATTCAAACATGACGTACCATGTTGTAGAAAAGCCTCCTATAGGACTGAAGTCTTTAACTTCTAAAACTCCTTATAAATATTAACACAATATCATAATCCATTTAATTCTCAACATCTTTCTAAATTTGTAACAAGGATTTTGCAAGTCAACTCTCTCATCTTCAAATATATGTTAAGATGTGAAGACAAGAACTGCTGCTTTAAACCCACCCACAGTCTTCAAAAAAGACAGGGAGCAACCTACTGGTGGAATTACAGTTAATTCCCCAGAAAGATTCTGGACAAAACTCCAGAGAATCAAGAATCAGGTTTACTCACAAATAGCCTTCAAAGCACTGATTAAATAGGTGGATATTCTATTCTTGGATCTCTTTCCTTCCACAAATAGAAAAATAACACCTGAACTTGGAGATTTTCATGTAGAGTTTATACAGCTTCATTATTAACAAAACTAGCTTAGCCCTTTCTATTGGGACATGCATTCAAGTAATGCCTATCTCCTAATTTACTGTCAGAATCTTTGTGACAGAGCAGGAACTTGCTCTCATTCTCAGGATCAGGAAATGTAGCAAGTGATGAGAAGGTTAGCAAGAAACTAAAAAGTAGGACAAAGGGTTAACAGTGTTACTATCAACTAGATCTAGGCCTGCTATATGTTGTTGTTTTATAACATGATAGCTAAGATAACAACGTTAATTAGAACAAAAATGAACTTCCCTATTTTTCAATTCAAGAAATCAGCAGATGAACAATTAATCTAATTTATTCTTTTACGTGGCTAAGGAATGCCTCAGCAATTTAGAAGAGATAATTCCAAACTCTAGTCAGTGGTGTTTGCCTCGTTTAGTAATTGAATAGTGAATTATTTGAATTATATACCTTTCTATATTAAGACCTAAGAGGTCTTGAACTCCCAAATACTTGGTTAATTATCTTTAGAGCTCTGGCACTCCTATTAAAACCTGAAATACACATTAAAAAGCTGTTTTGCATGGGGATTATGGTGCTCTCTTCAAACATAGAAGACCCCAGAAAAATCCTATATTTAAATACATATTATTGCATAGAGGGAAACAAGAGAAGTGCAGCACAAGGTTTTCTTTCTCAGCAAATACAACACGATAGATTTCACATTATATATGCAGTCTTAACTTGCAGCCCAGGTCTTCCTACTCTTCTGTTACTGTAAAAGTCATGAGTAATACAGTCATAAGAACAAAGTTGTTAAAATGTTAAATATAAAATATTTATGGACAAAGTAATTTCTTGCCATGCTACCCTACTATTTCAATTTGTAGGGGATTCATCAGAACAAATGCAGGTTTGGGCCACCAAGATGGTCCTGAATGTCAATGCAAATGAGCTGAATATCTTCAACCAGCATCATTGAATTTTAAGTCTCAAATACAGGCTCTCATTCCATTTTGAACTGTGACAGTATCTCTAAAACACCTGTTTAAATTCCAGAGGCCAGGACAGGTATTGTTCAAAACTGGCAATTCACTGATACCATTATCCCTCAAACAAAGAAAAAAAGGTTCAGAATTCTTCATTGATAAGTTTGCAAATATGACAATATAATCCAGGCTTAAATTCACGAAACATTGTAAAATAACAATGTAATGGCTAACACAGAAACTAAACATTCCAACATTTTTTTTATTGGTTCTCATTTGGGTTTTGGTGGATTTTTTTGTTTGTTTTTCTTTTAGTTTGGTGCATTTTGTTTCTGTTTGTTTTTTCTTCCCCTTAAAGCAGCACCATAATATTATTGTCTACTCTAAGGTATCTTGACATGGTTGTGAGTGGTTTTTTGCTTTGATTTCTGGGGTTTTTTTTACACTGGTTTATCAAAATTCCTGTCCAAAGGAAATTTAAGAAATTTGCCTTGAGCATTAAGAATTCAAACACAGGGTAGGAAAGAGACAGACAAGGTCCTCAGTGTAGAAAATAGGAAATTAGAAAGTCATTGCAAAAGTAGAACTAAACTTCCTCATTTACACACACTACTAAGAACTTGCACCAGTTTTTCCACATAATGGTTTGATGCCCCCAGACATTTCAATTAAACACATTGCTTGAAACAAATTGCACAGTTTTCACAAAACCTACTAACTCTGGAACTTCTTTGATTGGAAAGACTTAAACAGAAATAAAAGATGTGCCTCATAACTTAAATACAAAGCCAGGTGTTCGACAGCATCCTTTTCAGATAGCAGTCATGTATTTCTATATTACAGACACACTACAAAATAAAAGAAACAAATGACAGGATTAAGAAAAACAAACCCCAAACCTACAACTTGCTAATTCTTTCAGGCTGTATTTAGAGTATCACAGCAAGTCCTTCAGCCATGCAAAGTGAGCAGCTAAGTAGCTATGGCTGGAACACAGGAAGCAGATCCAGACACACCAGATTTCTGTTTCTCACTGAAGCAGTTTGTGCTACAAACACAGCTGCACCACAGCTACCACTGCACTCTAGTAAGCACACAGTCACAGTAAATAGAGGTGGCATTTCTAAAATTCTATTTACTTTCTGAGATGCTATTTAGTGTTAACCAGCGAGGCTTCAGCACAGAACTACACAGATTCCAATACTTGTTGTACTAGATGCCTCTGAGGAAACACTTAGGTCTACTGAAAAAATCAGAGGCCCATTATTATATGTGCTGGAAAAAATACATCTTGTGTCTGTAAGGCTACCAAGTATCAAAACCAAACGGGACTATTACACTAATACATCATTATATTTGAGCTATTTCTTAATATTTTTTGCGTTTGGGTTTTTTTTTGTTTTGGTTTTATTTTGCCATTTTTAAACTCAGATAGCAAGACTATCTGTGTATTAGTCACATTATTCTATTTTCTGGGAAACATATCAGGGAAAACAAATGTAAGAACACTCCCTGGCATTCATCCCTTCCCAAAGTATGACAGAAATTTCTGAACTTGAAGGAAATATCTTTTGATCCACAGAGCAGCAGTGAAAATCCTCTCTTTATTGGCACATTTACCAGAACAAAGTTCTGGTTCTTCACATTCCTTGCTTTGTGCATTTACCAGTAGAAAGAACAAAACCCTTTAGAATGGCTTCAGTCTCCCAGACGCTTTGTTTAGACATCTGCAGTGCTCTGTGAAATCCATCTCACCACAAACATGTCTATATTTAGACCCCTGAACTGCACAAGTGTTTTACTGCAGAGTTGCAGTTGCATAGAAATACAGGCCAAGGACCACCAAAGCTCTGTCTAGTTCATGCTCTGACAAGACAGCCTCATTTCTTTTCACCACTTCTCCCCCTCCACTGCCCACTCCCGTTGTAAATAAGTATATTTTGGCATCCTTGTTGCCTTCTGCCTCCAGCACCTCTAGCGGGATAGCTATTTACCACACTGCAGCTCATCAGATCACTGTCATTTCACTACTGCTTTATGTGCTGCATACATCAGATTTTTCATTTGCTGGCAGGAAATCTGAGCAATGTGTCCTCAGCAAGGACTCACTTATTTCCCTCATTGCTTCCTGAAGAAGTTGCAAGACATGTATAATCATTCACAGGATTTCTTGCTGAGTGCTTTGGGCAAATGTGTCACATTGAGTTATTCTGCTCTCTGATAGATATTTGAACCTCAAAAAAATGTTTAAGCCAAGATAGACAGTTTGAAAGTAATAGATCCTTGGGGAAGAACAGCCTCAAAGAGGAATTCCAGCCTAAAAAAGACACAAAAGCTGAGGCAAATCTTTTGGCAGCATTAAATATACTCAGAATAGTCATGAAAGAGATACCTAGCAGTAATTTTGTAAAAAAGGGCAATTTCCCCCCTCCAAAGTTGTTTTCCAGTACCAACCACCACAGAAGATTCTGTTTTAATTCCTCAGAATTCTCACCACAGTTGCTGTCATGTTCCTACAGCATGGGAGGGATTATGGGTGTAAGTGCGCTGCTCTTCCAGGAAAGGGTTCAGTGTCTAACATTTTCAAGGGCTGGGACAGCTATGGCTCCTCAGAAATATCAGATATAAGGTCCTACTCACTTCCTTTCCATAGGAATGTCGTTGATTCTCCTTTTAATCCTCAATTTATTAAGGACAAAGGAAATCAGATTGAGTTTTGAGCCAAGATTTAAAAACTACAGAAAGTACTGTTATATTGCATGTTAACATAAAACAGAAATCCTTACAATCTATTAGTTCAATTCCCTATTCCTCCCTTCATAAATAAATGCTCAAAATTAGTTTCCTTCTCTTTAATAATTTGTAAAGCAGAGCAATGAAATTTAATCTTTACACATCTCTGTCAGCATAAACCTTTTATCTCTTTCAATGATATCATTTAAACATTAAGTACAAAAGGTTGAAGCATAGATTTTTTTCAAGATTGCTTTACTAGCAAATTTCAGATTCAATGCTTTTCACTGAGGAAAGCGAGCTGAGACATCAAAGCGACAGAGGCTAGACAGAGCAGCTCAGGACGCTGACTGTATTCACCCACAGCTAGAGAAACACCACACAGACATCCTGATTTAACCAGTCTGTTCTAGTCACAGCAACAGCATTTTGTCTGCAGAACTTTATAAGTGATTAATTTGTTAGAATTTCTTGCTGTTATTGAGGCCTTGTGAAGGCTGCCCTAGAACAGAGGCTAGACAGAGTTAAAGAATAAAGTAGGGATTTATTAGGAGGCCTCAATGGATCCACCTTGGGCAGCACAAGAGCCCAGCCAGGGCTATACACAAGGTGAACCCAAATGGTCACAAAATGGATGACTGGTCACCAGGTCTCACACTTTCATAAGTTCTGCTCCATTTGCATATTGGAGTTAATTGTCTAATTACAGCTTTAGCTTATGAAGCCCCATCCTTCTTGTTTTTCCTCTCTTCAGTCCACATTGAAATTTCAGGCCCAAGACCATAAACAATCATTTGTCCTTAGTCCCCAGCTAGAGAAGGACTTGTTTTGTCTCCCTACTCTGTGAAGGGAGCTCACCATCCCCTAATACAGGGCTCAGAAGTACACACTACAGCAGCAAATACAGCGAAAAACATAAAAGCTAAAACCTGAGGCATCATTATGACCTCAGTCAATGTTGTCTTGTTTATGCTGTTAATTTCAAATTTAAGAGCCACAGTGCCCAAAACAAACAGAAGCTTCAGAAGAGGCTGTTAAACATATCCTTTAATAGATCTCCTTATAATTCCACCTTTATCATTAATACAAATGCATCAAAAACTGCTAAAGACCAAAAACCTTAGAAGTAGCCCAAAAAAATGCACCTGGATAAGATATCAGTGAATAATAGCCATTTGAGTCACAAAACATGATCATAAATGAACCGGGCAGATTCTTCAGTCTTCATTGCATAACTCCACTGTTTCAAAGAATTGTGCTCTAATAATCTAAAGTCATCTGCAAGAAATTGTCAAACAGACTAGAAAATGTCAATTCAGATGCCAAAGTGGAACTCAGACTGGTAAAACTGAGTGAGGTTCTAAAGCCTTAAGTAAATTAAGGTTTAGAACACATTATTTCAAATTAGCTTTAATTCAGGCCTTTGTGATCTACAACTGCAGCTTTATTACTTCTCTCTCCTCTTTTTGGTATTAGCTCACATCCTTTGTCTTACATTAAATTCACTGCTAACATCTCAGGTGAGGACAGTGGCCTCCTAAAGGTGATGCAGCACTTACCACAATGGGTACTTCAGTGCATTTTGGGCTTTTACTTTTAACAGCACACAAACTCTGCACATCTATGTAGAGCTGAGCATGTACATTCTTTCAAATTCAAGTTTTTGCAAAAACACCAGTATTGGGCAATTATCTCTACCCTTAATTTATTCAATCTAACATGAAATCCATCAGGAGCCTCACACAAAGGCTAAAATTGTGGCTTCTGGAATTTTATGCCCACATAGCTCAATCTAATTCCTACAGTTTGAAATTGCTTGAATGAACTTCGAAGTTGTGCTAAGTAATAATGTCTTGGGTCATTAACTTCAACACTGCCAGCTTGCCCTCATGACTGCATTTACTTTAATTAATGTAAGTTAGTAATTAATGGCACACTTAACAGAAAGGATTGCTTTAGCACATTGCCAGTTTTTAACAAATAAAGCAATCTTAGAGTGCTTCAGGCAAGACAGGAAATAATCTGTTGCAGGTGGCAAGTACAGAGACAAAAAGGCTTAGCCACTGGCTAAGCCAGTGCTTTGTGGGTTTTTTTCTAAATTTAGGTGTAACAGGTTTAATTGTCATGCTAAAAACTTGGCCCACATTTTATCATATTTCTTTTGATTTTTGCATACTAAATTTGATTAATAATAATAAGCTTCAGCATGCATCCACTGATTCTATGTAAAATTATGAAACTCTTGGAGAGAGAAGTGTTAATTATTCTACCATAGCAATGAGGACATCAAAACAACACATTAAATAACTCTGTACCAACCTCCTGTACCTACTACCCTGACCAGCTCTTTTACAAGAACTCTTGGTATTCAGACCACATTCGCCCCTCATGCATCTTTTGCAAGGTTTCAACTTCTGGTGAAACTTTGACCAAGCCAAGCTTTATTCATGGGATGAAAATCTTGAAAACCACTTTACACAATCTTTCATAAGTTTGAGGGGAAAAAAAATCTAAAAAAGATTACTTCTTCTAGCAGAAATAAATTTACACAGAAGAACAGCAGTATGGTATATGGTAGAAAATCCATTTTCTAAATACTCTGCTCCACAGAAATACTAATCCACACAGTGACTTCCAACTTGAAGACTGCTTACTAAATTTTCCAAAGCCAAGAGAAGTTTATTCTGTCACCATAGCATTTAAACAAGGTATTTGAAGAGAATACTGCTTGACAGACCTGGATCAGTTATCTGAGCTGGCAGATTGTACAACACCACATTGACATGAGACACAATTTGATGCTAGAATGAGGTATCGAGTATAGCTGATACACAAAACAGTACCACAAAAGCAAACTCATCAAGGGGAAAGCTCATTTATTTGGCTTTTCCTTCTCCATCCTGAAAGACAAAATGAGAGCATAGGCCTACTCAGGTCTGTATGACATAATCAAAATAATCATTATCCCAAATGTTTTCACTGGCAGGGGATGAGAGACTAAAGACCTAGGAAGCAGAAAAAAATAATTCCAGATATAAGATTTCTTTTCGATGATTCAGAAAGAATCAGTCTGCCAGCATTAGGAACAATTTACTTTGAGAGTCATCTGTGGGAGATAGCTACATCTTAAGTCTGGCAAAAAGCACATTTTTTTAATGACTCAGTTCACTTTCTCCTCTGAGAATGATAAAGCTTCCTTTCCTGTCTTGAGAGAGGAGGTTAAAATACTGGGAGAAAGTGACAAAAATGGTAAAAACCAAAGGGACAGCAAAGAACATATAAAAACTGTTGGAGAGGGAGGTACACCACATGTCCCCAAACCTTTGATATTTGTATTTCCTTCCATAAGACTGCTCCCTGCATCACAACATTGGTAAAGGACTCATCTGGAGATGTTAAATGTCATGAACAGGTGGGTGGGAGTCCTTTTGGTCATGCATAAGCAGGGAGGACTTTCAGAAACACCTCACTAAGTCCCTGTCTTGTGGTCTGTGTACCTGCAGGCAGACTCTGACAGCAAAGAAGAATAAACTCTACTCCCATTCATGAACTTGTTTTTTTTTCTTTACAGCCTCAAGTACTAACAAGGAAAGCATTTGTTTAGATTAAACACAGATATAAAAATATCAGTGTACTCTGAAGTAAAGTCTAAATATATGTTTGGGACTTATAGAATATTATAAAAACATAAATAATCAGACACTTCACAGGCCTGACATTAGAAATCAAATCGTTGCAGATACCCAAAACCCCTAAATTTGAAATCCAGATTGCATACGTACAAGCTGGAGCTGGAAAATTAATTTAAACAGATACTTAAGGACAGGAGAACTCTGATAAAGTCACAAATTAAAGCAGTCACCAGAGGACAGTCTGCAGATGTGACAAACAGCTACAATATTTTCATCCAGCTATCAGTGCCAAGAGAGATCACAAAATGGGGACCTTCTAATGTTACATTTCCATCATCTCATCCTGGTCACTTCACTTGGTTGTTGTCACCCTGTATCCTGACTACCCAGAACAGGGTACACTAACCAAGAAATTGATTGCTGACAATAGCATACAAGCTGCCAGGCATCAAAACTATCCATCATTCTCACATTTGAATGCAATATCAGGCAATGCATTTCTGAAAAAGCAGAGCCAAACAAGACAGACTAAATTAAAGTAAGGACAACTGAGAAGTACCTTGTTAATATGTGGACAAGATACCAAGATAAAAAAACAGAATACAAATTATTATCTGCATTCATCTATGCCTATATAAATACAAGGAAATATTTAAGAGGAAAACTAACAATGTGCAACGATTTGGAATACTTTAAGCTGGAACAAAAAAATGCCAAGCAATGAGCTGTAGCTTACTATCACACAGCAGATAGGAAAAAGTCTGAGCAGCAACTCAATTAAGAGGTTTTACCTGCCTCCTAGAAATTCTGCCACAACTCCCACCTAAGAGATGCACTTTCCAAACTGTTCCTTCAGAGGTAACAGCAACTGGACTTATCAGGAAATAATGAACAACATCTGATTGAGGTCACTCAGTCAAGGGGCACGATCTGTTTGCTGCACCATTGGTATTTCTGTGATGCTACTTTACCTTGGTTTCTCACATACTTTTTACACCTTTCATACACCAGTGTTAAACCAGCACTTTAAAAAGTGGTTTCTTTAAAACTGTGTGTTGGACAACCCCACCCATCATGTTGGTGCTATTTCAGAGGGCACAATTGGAGACAGGTTTGGATGTATATGCCAGCAAGCTCTGAACTGATGCTTTGGAATAGCTTTGTCAAACCTTATCAAAAATGACTATTTTTTTTACTTTCCTCTGCACACAGATCCCCTACATGGAGCTGAAAAGCCCAGAGCTTCTGGCTAAGTCATCTGGAAATCACTTCACAGTTAGAACCACAGTGTAATCCTTCCCCTTGACAAGACGTATTTCAGGCAAAGTATGACAATATGCAAGGGCTTTCAATTCCAGCCAATTCCAGAAAACCATCCAGGATGGACTTTAACTCTCTATAGGTAATGTATTTTAAAATTCAGTGTAACATAGTTTAAAGAGATATTAATAAAATAATAAACACAAAACTCCCCATGAATTAAGCTAGTTTAGTACTTCTGCTCCACAGACACTAAACTGGATTTGAGGAAGTAGTACAACATGCAGAATGACAGAAGTCACTCAGTTTCAGCATGCCCACATGTACAGGCTCCAGTGATGCCCACAGAGGCTATTTCTTATGCCCATTCACACTGAACAGCAGTAACAGAGTCAGCTGCAATTAGTTCTCCACTGGCTCTGCAGCAAGGCTTGCATAGGTTTGTGTTTGGGGCTGTGCATTTGTGAGTTGAAGTTTTTAAGGGTGAGCAGAACTGGAAATTGTTGCCAAGCTTACAAAAATAATACAGATGAAGTCTGACAGGAGTCAGAGCGCTAAGCTAAGACATGCTGTAATTGAAACATCAGGCAATGGAGAGGCTGATTAAAATCAACATCTTCATCTGACTATTTTGGCCCTCCAGGACATGGTCCAGAGACCAAATTGCTAGAAATTAGTCATGCCTTGCTCATTACCCCAAAGGCACAGACTCACATACAAGAATTTGAACACATACTTTGAAAAACTCACTATTGTCCAAATGGGATATTTTTAAAGAAAAGAGATATAAAAAACAAAAACCCCCAAGTCCTACAAAAAAAAACCTCACCAGATTGAGTCAAATCCATATTTCCTTTGTTCCTTTCAAAAATGTTTCTACTGAACATCTGTTGATTTAATACATATCCTACCCACACCAGGATAAAAAGGCATAACTTATTGTGTTTTACCATCCCTATACACAGAAATAGTCAGTAACTAAATCTTGGAAAGTCATGAAGAAATTCTAATACAGATTAAAGCACTGAAAACCAGGTACACAGCTTTTATCTCCATTGTATTATTTGTGTAAGTCTTAAAGCAAACAAAGTATATCTAACACACACAATGTTAGATTGCATGCACGAAATATATATATATACATATATACATATATCAGAGCTGTAGTAGGAGGAAGAATAAGTCCCTAAAACCAACCAAAAATAGCATTATTTTACTTGAAAGGAATAGTTTTCTTGAATTTTTTAATTTTAAGCTCTGCATACATCAAGTGAAGTCCTAAATTAAGCATAGTCAAAGATCCTTTTCTGATCACTAGATTATGAAGGGACGAAGTCAGAAGTTTTATTAAATCCAAAAATTTATATTATTAAATAATGAACTAAAATTCAGGGCTTAAAATAGCTGGAAAAAAAAAATAAGGCAATAATGGTTCATGTAGTTTTTGAAATGCCTAACATCAGGCTATGTTTAAAGTGCAATATGAAACTACTGAACAGCTTTTGAGTTACACATAAAGCTAGATGATTATTTAGCCTCTTTCAAAGCCAAGGAAAGGTTATGTTCCCTAGACATTTTTCCCCCTCTTTGAGTCAGTAAAAAACCAATAAGGCCTCAAGTCTAGAGGTTTCATTTGTTTCCAGACTCATTATTTGTAGAGGCACTAATTTCCTGCAAGAAGAATCTTTCCTTTAAAACAAACATTAATTTGTCAAGAGCAGACTAAAATAAACTTGCTCTGTGATGCACACAATAAAAAATTTCCTCTGTGAATACAAACTAGTATCCTCAAAGCATGTCTCAACTGAAAACAAACACTGACTGCTTAGATTTCCTATTCTTCCTTATAAATATTGAAAATTTAAATCAAAAAGGTTTAAAGAGAGTGCTTTTCCTAAGTTTGCCTCTAGGATCCAAGATGTACATTCACCAAGACCAACTGAAATTCAGCAATATCATATTACATTAAATAAATAAAGCCAAACAGTCAAAAACTAGTTTTGACACTTTCCCCCCCAGTTTATAATTACTCTAGGAAGTCTTCTAGGAAGATTGGTATTCGGCTGTTAAAAGCAGAACTGCTGCATGACCAATAGTGCATTTCTTGTGACAAACAAGGCAGCCTTTTCTACTCCTGTCTCATGAATAAATATCATAACCAACCTGAGAAGTGGGCTACCATCAATAAAATATCTTTATTATATATAATTCAAATGAGAAAAAGTTATGTTTCAATGATCCATGATATTTAAAATCATGGTGCTTGACTGCAACTATCAGCACCACAGCAGGACACATAGTATGAAGCAAGAAAGTAATTTCATTTCCAAAGGGCTCTCTTGAAACCAATTTTGAAGTGCCTAAACACAAAAAAAAAAAAACCACTGAAAGACTGCTGTAATAGCATTTTTAGCTTATACTACCCATGTGCACCTTATAACTTCAAATCTTAATATTCTGGAAAAGTGATACAATAATAATCCTAATATTAGGGTTTTCTGGTTTTTGTTTTGTTTTTTTTTTTAACTATCCTGAGCTAGGAGAGATCCACAAGATTTTCAGAAACCTGCACCTAAACTTAGAGATCAGAAATCTCCTCTCTCTGAGTTAGTTTGGACTTGCCAATAAAGAGGGACCTAGAAATAGTCTGATGGTCAGGACAGAGAGTATTTTGCAATTTTTCATTTAAAACATTAAGAAAAGAGGTTTTTCAAGTGCTGGTCACTCCATTGTCACTCAGGGCCCAGCCTTCACCACAAATTATGTTTCTGAAGAAAAAATTTGAACTGACGTGCACTCCACTAAAAAAAAAAAAAGGAAATAAACCCCCCACATTGTGTCTGTTGTAGAAACAAATATGTCTACACCAGAAGTTTATTGTAAAATGTTTTTAGAATACTTAATTGCAAAGATGGGTTGAAAGATCAGCTACTGATATAATATTTCATTAAGCTAGGGGACAACACCCACTCTGGTGACCTACCACAGAGCACACATTTCATGACTGAATTGCATCTTCTGATAAATCTTTATTGCAAGGTTACTTCTGATCTCCAGTCAGACCAAGATGGTTTTTTTGTTAAAGGTGTGATTCCATAACACACAAAAATTGTCATTAGAGAAGGCAGCAGGTTTCTGTTCAATAAAAGGTACATAATTTACATTTTAATTATTGAATCTGGAAAGAACATGTCTGAAGGGAAATTTACAGCACCATTTAAGACAATTTTTGCAGTATCACTGAACTGCTAAATTTATGAAACCACTCTGATTAAGTGATAAGCATTTTTTTCTTGAACAGCATGATGCCAACCAAACAGGAAATTGGGGGTTGAATTCATTGTCCTTCTCATTCCAGTAAGGAAATCTAAACCAATCTTGATTGCGAAGAATCTACAATTAAACAGAAATTACTTCAGAGAATTCTTTATAAACAACATGATGAATTCAAAGTCAGTTATTGTGATAATTTTGGAAGCAACAAGCTCAAAATGAGCAGTGTTTGATAACTTCTAATCAGAACTAATCTAGAAAAAAATAAAGGCTTATCTATAGCTTAATTTTTGAAAGAGATATGAAATTTCTAAGGACAGTGCACTTCTTATATAAAACAGATTCTGAGTTTTCAAGTATTCCTGTCTAACAAAAAACCCACAAAACTACCACAAACAAATGAAAAAATACTAAGCTAAAATTCTGAAACAACCACAGCAGCTGAAGAGTGAATAGGCAATGTGACATACAGAATCATGAAGCATCTAAAAGCTCTTTTATGGATCAAGCCATTAAATCAGAGGCTAGAACAAAACCATCCAGCAGTGTCCAAGTCTCCCCAGAACTGGGATAATACAAGGAACAAGCAAGCAGGAGAAGGTTTATTTCCACGATGTCTCTTACTGCTAAAGAAATAAAGATACTGCACATGTAGCTGTTGTTAAGACACGACAGCTTTTAGGAAACCAAGCAATGTGCTTTACACAGTGCATTTAAAGACAGAAATTACTAATCATCACTGATGACAAGTGGTTTATTTCGGGGTTGGGTGTTTTGCTGTTCTGTTTGAGTTGAGGCAGTTATTCCATCTGTTGAACAATGCAAAGGAGGAGGGGAAAGATGTGAAAAAATGTAACCTTGCTGCTTCTCTTTTGAAAACTTTAGCCTCACCTATGCTTCATGCCTGGCTGAAGTCACTCCTCCATCCTCAACAACCAACTACAGCAAATCTTACCTGCCATAAATGTGGTCCAGCATCTGATGCCCAAAGACAGCTGTTCAAAATTAAAGCATTTTTCCCCATACACACTGTAAAGTTTTCTTCTTACTTATACCATAAATGTAACCTTGTTTTCAGCAGGATGACCATCACATCAATCCTAATAAAAATTTTAGCTTCATTTACAAGAGTTATTTAAACTGAAAAGCAATTTCAGACTCCCTAGCCTCTAGCTTTAAAGCTAGAAGGTAATTTTTGCTCAATATATTGCCTTAAAATCATGTCTATTTTTTTCCCCAAAGAGTGTTTCTTTTGAATTTCTTGTTCATCATGAGATTTGAACAAGTTATTTAAGAAGCTATAAATCACAATTGAAGACTTCACTGATTTTTTAATCAACCTAAAACACTTTATTGTTTTTATTAACTTTATTGTTAGAGCCTTAAGTCTTAAATAATAATTTTCTACATAGGATTTAAATAATTAACCTGTTGTAAAATACACCCTTTATAAACTAAGCCTACCAAACACAGCCCTAAAATGAGGTTGGGACTAAGAGAATGCAAAATATTACATTTCCCTCATGTTGCAAGGCTTCCTCTTTCGCATATCAAGCAATTACAACTTATTACTATGTACAAGTACACCACAAGCTAAATTTGTGTAGCATCTGTATTACAAACACGCTTATCTTGCACACTATTCCCTTCACATAATGCTCTCCTGTTCTTTTCCTCAAAGAGCTGACTGTAGACAGGGAGAAAAGGAAGAATTATCTCTGTGCAGGCAAGAATTCGGATCAGAGAAGCTTAGCTACCTGTTGGAATTGCTCTGGAGAAAGGCTTGGCTCCTGTATCACTCTGCCACAAGACTGGCATTCCTTCTAAAGCAGTCTAGGAGATTCCAAGAACATACCTTGAAGTAACAAGGCAATTCACACCTCAATTCAGACTGTAATGGGTTTAGATTTGTTAAACAATTTTGCTTCTGTAGAAAGACCCAACCTAAATTCATTTACTCCAGAAGTTATCCAATAGTTAGACCTGATTATGAACATTGATGGAGAGCAAAGATAAAAAAAAAGCTACTGCTGAAAGGGGTCAAGTTTTATAACTGTTCCCTTGATTTTGGTTAAAGAAAAATAATTGGAAGTCCTCTAAAACAAGTACCTTTGAGAAGTTCAAGATAGCAGAAACACTACAATACAGAAGAACTCACATTTTCACTGATATCACAAGAATGTTCCATCAGCTTCTGGGTTAAAAAATAAAGAAATAAATCACACATTAAGCAATCAAAAGCTAGTCTCTGTCAATAATTAGACTATTCTTGCTTATCAGGCTCTGTTCCCTATTCCACAGATGAAATACGGTTTTCCTACTTTTATGAGTATTATAATCTGGAAAGATTGCATGACATGAAGTAGGAGGTTGACCAAATGACATCAAGTGTTTAGACAGATTATTTTTTAGGTCAGATTATCCACCAGAACAAAAAAAAAAAAAAAAATTGCATGCTGTAGTGTGCTATTGGGTTTTATCGTGTTTCCCCTGGTCCGTGGCTGTGTTCCTCGCAGGCTTGGAGTCTTGCTGTCTCTCTGCAGCCCCGCCCTGGTGTTTGGTACATTCCAGGGGAGCTGTTGAGTGATTCGCCTGGTTTCCAGTTTCTCCCACCCCTATCCTTGATTGGCCCCATACCTGTACCCCTCCCCTTTCCCCATCCCCGTTTTTAAGGTCCTGCACAGAGGTGAGACCTCACTTTTGTGGGGGCTTCTGCTCTGGACAATAAACCGAAGTTATCCCCGGAAAAGTCTTCTTTTCATTCCTTGTCACTGCCATGCTTCTGCCAAGGCAAAGACCCATGAAACCAGAGGAGGTACGGAGAAGTACCCATTAAAGCTGGGTTGGGCCAAGAGCTAACTGGATTCCTGGAACTGCCCCTGAACTCCGGCTTTAATTGCATACCCCTGTTCTTCCATTTACTGCTGCAGAATTAAAAAACAAACAAACAAACAAACAAACAAAATGAAAACACCCCAATCCACTCCCCCCGACACAAAAGGGATTTTCTAATGTATATCTATTCTTTAGATAAGCTGTAGATAAAGAAATAGGAATGGAACCAAGTCCATCATCTCAGGACTCAGAATTAACAGCCCCACATTCCAGGTCTAACATTTATACTTGCTTTGAGTGCTCATACATAGCTGCTGCTACTTTTACAAAACTTAGTTCCAGAGATTCTGTAACATTTTGGTATCAATGAAAAATTGCTCCCTATTGAGTGAGGCTTTTGCTTTGCAATTTTCAGGCAGGAAGGAACTGGCAAGCATTCATTGATTTATTGCACTGATAAAAAAGTTTATTTTGAATATGTAACAATAAGCTTCACCACAAATTTGGTGCTTTCTCTGTTTTGAATTTATGTCATCTACTTCTGGTAAGGCTTAATTGACTTAATATTCCACTTCTTGGAAGAGTAAATAGTGTGAACCAAGTTCATAAACATACTGTAAATAACTGGGTTTATTCAAGCTATTTATTACTAGCAAATTCTACACCACTTATGCTAACATATCTTGTGTAAGTGTGGCATGAATTTCTCACAGCTCTTGACATAATTTTCTTAAATATGTTAGCAAACAAATTCAGTGGCAGGAATGGTTGTCCAAAACATGATTCAAAGCTTTCTTTAAAGAAGCAAATGAACATGAAGGTAAAATCGAAATAATTATACTGGATATTTGCACTGAATCATGAAAACACTCTCTCATTTTGCAGTGAAAAACATTTTAAGTGTTGGCTCTAAGTACAGAATTGAAAATAGAGGGCTCTGCATGATCATTTTGCATTTTACCAACTGTGCAATGGAGATACCAATTCAGTAAAACAAAATCCTAACACACCCCGTGCCATTAGCTCATAAATCAGTTTGAGGAAACATGAAATTAAACAAACTGAGCCAAGTTCAGACCCCATTAAGTTCCACTAAATCTCTGCCTCTATGTTGACTATAGATTCTTTATCTCTATGGGAAATACACTACTGGGAAACCTTGTTTTATTCTCTCAACCCCTTTTAAGAGGGAGGAAATATCCACAGCTTAAAGTGTTGTCTCACTTTCCAAGATGTTAAACATTGGCACACATGGCACACTTCTAAACCTGAAGAACTAAAATTGTTCCAGTTCCAGAGGGCTGACCTGGAATTAATACTGACCTACATACTGCTCTTCTGCATCAATTTGATTTATGTTAAAAGTACAAGCTTAAATACACTCAGAGGGTTTGAAATCCCCTTCCCCAAACTCCCCAACAGAGCCTCCTCAGGCCCAACCCACAGCCAGGGCATTTCTTTGGCAGTGCTTCAAGGTTCTCACTGTGTCAGACCTGGCACCCAGGCCACGTGGGACTGACCAAAGGCCACTTACAAACACATTTGTTGAACCAAATTCTTTAATTGGACATTTCTTATTACTTTTCACCCATTGCTTTTAATATCCTTCTATATCTTGCATGGTATTGTTTCTTACATCATTAAGAACAAAGCACTGAGCATCAGCTTCACAGCATTTGTAATAATTTCTAGTTTCAGCCTGTGATTTTTGAGAAAGTAAGGCTTTTTGGATCTATTTTATCATATCCTCTGCAATAGCCTAGAAGTGCCTAACTTTTTAAATTGTATGTAAAGAGAATAAAATGAAATTTTTTGTTTAGCAAAAATAGTCTGAACCCCAAAAATGTTGGCTATCAACTACAGCTATGTAATAAACTATCCCAAAAGTATCATTCCAATAGAATATTATTCAGATGCATTTAATTGCAAAAGCTATTTTTTCCTGAATTTTCAGGATCTCTGCAGACCTTTGGTTCTTCTGCACATTTTCAAACACTAAACTCATAATAGTCATCTTGACCATGCACAAATCTTTTGTGAACCATTCATGTCAATTGGTGCAATAAATGAGCTAAGAATGAGTTTCTCTAATCACATTACAAGGTAGCTTTGTTGGTTAGGGATTTTTCAAAGAAAAAGTGTACTTTTCCCACAACACACAGCTTGTATTTGTTTGTGACTGCTCCAGGAAAGGAAAATAATGAGGAGCTGAACTTGTTGCAGCCAATCAAACCAGTTAAGATTGGAAAATCCTTATCAATCAAATCTTCAGGAAGCAAACTCAAAGAGCACTAAGTGGCTTACTTTCTCACTGGCACATTTGGAAGGAGAAGGAGCAGGACATAGCAACCCCTTCTCTCACACAAGAATCATTAGCATTTACAAAGTCTAAGCTTGGAAGGGAAGAAAATCTTCCAGACCCATTCTGCAAAGGAAGCCTTTCAAACCTCAACTGAGGGCAAATAAATGATGTGCCAAGTGTGGTGCAGAGCAAAAATTGGATGCCAGGAAGCTTCCCTCCCCCTTCCTTGGAGGGCAGATAGACACAGATTGTTTATGCCTACTCCTATCCTGAAGTTCCCAGAGCTCTCTTAACTCTTGATGGACAAACTCCAGGGTGCAATTCAGTCTGATCTGGACTGTTCCATCCAGCAAAACCAGAGGCAAGGAACAGGACACAGAAAAAACATATTACTCTGATTCCCAGTACAAGCATAATATGAAAGAAAGGTTTTAATGTTGAAAACAAAGAAACAAGGCCTTGGAAAAAAAATTTATCCCAATACTAACCTTAGAACAATCAAGCCGATAAAGTTTGGACTCACTGAAATCTTGCAGACATATCTGAACTTATAAACACTGTAGCAGTCCATATCAAGTTAGATATAATTTTAAGATTTTATTTTACTCTGCTATGAACATCCAATTACAAGAACAAAGCAGCAGGTATAAGAAAGAAAAAAAACTTCCAACTCTACAGAAATAACAAGAATACATATTTAGTTTATATTCCACTCTTCTGTTGGAAAAAAATCCATGAAAATCAGGCAGAATTACTTTGGAAGAGGTGGAATCAGTTTCAGACTAAACTGATTTCTGAGGGTTCCTGAAGCTTAACATATACATTAGAATTATGTCTGATGTTAGGTTCTACATAATTTGGTTAGTCTCTCAAAATAACAGAGCCTGTTAGCAGACTTCACTTTGGAGCTTAACAGTTCCCAGCACCACATTTCATTTTTTCCCTATTCTTGTTTCTGTCTTCTATGCCTTTGTCTACAGAGTCCAGTAAGTAAAAAGATTACTTTTAAAAGCCAGATGACAAGTAATTGTTGTCTGAACACTTTTGAGTAGAATTATGCCATTTATGAATCACTTGGACTCATCAAGGTCACCTTTCACTCAGATCCTTTATGCAGTTATCCAAGCCCACAGGAATAAATGCTGGGTCTAAATGTTCGTATATCACAGTCCCACAAATTCAGCATTTCAGTGGCTACTATTCCTATCAGTCTTAAAAATGTATCATCTAACTGGACAAACAGCTCCATTTCATCTCATGTCTGCATTAACAGCCCACAAACTTCAAACTTGTTGCTATTTGGGCCAGAATAGAGGGATAAATAGTTTCTAGTCTTGTAGCCTTGAATTTGGAGGCAAGGATATATCTGATTACATTTTTGTGTGCACCCAGAGAAGTTAATGATCTTAATGCATATCACTTAAAACCCAATTCTCTGTCATTAAGTTCCCATTTACACAAACCTGGAACTGGCAGGAGTCTACATCCTCTAGTGAATATCTTTTCTATCATGCAGCATAATAATTAATGTGAAAGTTCAAAAGAGCACTTTTGCTCATCTGCTCTACTCATAATTCGACTAAAAGATTAAGACATTCCTTAATTTGCAGTTCTACAAGAGGATATTTCTTCAAAACTGACCAGGCAGTTCACTGAAATAATTTTGAAGCATGTGGCTATATATTAAATCTGGTGATTAAGCTTTCAGACAGACCTTACTAGTAGCTTTCTTCCAGACTCAGAGCTTTCACCTTGCATAGTAATCCTTCGCTTTCTTGAAAGCACTGAACCTTTGTTACCAGCTAGCACAAGTTACAGTAGCTAACACCACACTTAATTGTGTAATTAATTTATTGTGACTAAATTTCCAGCTGAAAGCTCCGTGAGTCACACAGACCCTGCTCCACAGGTCTTTCCGCCAATTTCAATTGAAGCAAAACAAGCATTAAGCAGATTTGTTTTTAAAGCTCAGCATAACACCAACACAGAGCTACTCTAACAGCTTGTAAGCCCTTCCATGCTATTTCTGTAGCTCAATGTGCAAGGGCTGCTCTGTCACCAGCTTCCAAACTGAAATTTTTTCATGGCTTAATTTTTTGGCCCCGTGTCCACAAAACAAGGGTCTTCTGTTCAAGACTGTTCAGACTGCAAGTTTTTGCCCACCAGCCTTCATCCTCACAGTATTTTACTTTCCATTATCAGCAGCTCCCTCTTGCCCTGTAAGAGACAACAAGCCCCTGCTCCCCACCTGTCTGTCCTGAGGCTTTAATGAGCCAACTTGAGTCACTTCCAGTGTGCTCAGCTCTTGAGTTTTACAGGCTTCACTCTTGCTATTACAGACCCTGCTGCATATGACAGGTAAGAGAGACTGACCAGTTGTCCCTGCAGTGCTCGTGTGTCGCTCAGCCTTTATGTGACACTAAACTCAGCTGTCTCCAGTGAGCACAACTAGAAAGGTACATCTTGCTTCAGCCACGTAGAAATAAGCGTCAACAAACATAGAATCTGAGGCCATCTAAACAAAGCTCTAGCTGCAAATTCTGTTTCCCTTCTGAGCAAATTACTAGCAAGACAGTACCTAATCTTCCAGGATATCAATTGTTTAATTAATTCAGTAATTCTGCTGAAGCAAGGACCAAGCTCTTCTGCTTGTACCTACTTCCCCACCCATGCACCCTCCCCAAATTAGAGTATGGCAACATTATTAGCAGCCATATACACATCCCCTTTCACAGGTTCATGCCTCTAACCTTTATCCTCCAGTAAACATTCAGTATTCCCTAGAAAAGCAATTGCACCTGCTTTAATTAGAACACCTTCTAGCAAAGCAGTTTCAGGGAAGCAAGAACAACCACAAGAAGCAAAGAAAGCAATGTTGGGGTTGCTGTATAACAGGGTTATTGATGAAATATTTTCTTTGTATAAGCCATATAAATAATAGTCCATGGCTCTAATTTTGTCCTCCAGCCAACACCATTCCTTTACCTGTCCTCCACAAGCATGTCAGAAATTCTGTCTCTGCTGCTGATCAGACATTCTTTTGAACCAGCTCAGATTATTTAGCAGCACTCAGAGCTAATCCTTTGGTGCATTCCTACTTGCCATCCATACCACTCCAGAAATAGCCTTAGCAGATTTCTTTCTGCCAAAGCAGACTTTGCCTAAGAAAAACATCATGCACATGTAAATTTAATTTGAACAAAATTTAGTTCTGCTTTGCTTCCGGACATTATTAAATGTTCCATAACACAGCTGCAGCATCTACTCCTGCCACAATTATAGTCTCTTCATTGCTAAGGCCTTTAAGTTTTTTTTTTAGAGCTAGACATGCAGCTTTGAATCTCTCAAAATTTACCAAGTACTCAGCCATAATTTTCATTGTGCTCTCTCAGAGGAAAACATTAACTACACTGAACCCATGAAATGTGGACATTAGACCAGAGGCTCATCATAATTCATTTTGACTTCCATTTGGAAAAATAAAGCATTAAACCATCTCCAAACCCTTACATGTTGGTGATGCTGCTTGTGGACTAGCACCACACATAATTCATGGTACCCTGTGCAGTGCTGATTAACCCCTCAGCTGAGTCTGTTGTATGATGTTGTGTGAAACTCTTCGTTGTGGTTAAGCTAAGTTACAGTTACATCAGTCTTCTTTGTTTTCAGAATTGCAATTATTCTCTTTTATGCTGACTCTTCACTGCCAAACCCTGGGTAAGTGCAGGAGCTCTGATTTTGCTCAGTTCTACCAGCTGAGATATATTGCTGAATCTCTTATTTTAATTTACATAATTCATTAAGGTGGGGATAAACGAGATCCAAGACTCTCCATTACAGATATCTTTCATTTATATATTTTATAACTTAAAAAAAACTCCTCTGCAAGTCTTTCATTTTTCACATTTCACAGCTGGGCTTCTTTATTAATTTGAATGCTACTTTCCTGTCAAAAGCCGGGCCTAGATCCTAGAAATATCTACACACTTGCCTAGGTTACAACACTTTCCCTCTCAAGTACAATTCAGATGCACATAAACCAGAAATAATTACCTCAAAGCAATATGAAAATATAATAAAAAATAATTCAGAGGGAGTGAGACCAATGCAAGCTTTCCTCTTTGTATTACTCTGCATTGCCAGTGTTTGCATGAAAAAAAGCACTTTACACTATTGTCTTGGCCTCCATGCCCTTTACTGACTGATTTTCTTCAGCCAGGTCAACCTTCACTAATGACTCCATTGTAAAATTAAACAGAACTGAAAACACCACACATCACCCAAATGGCTCAGAATTGATCAGAATTATGATTTTCTCCTTGTACAATTCATTTCTTCTGCAACTCAGTTTGCTCCAGGATACTTATAAGCCAAATCTATAAGTATAGTACTAACAGTAATAAATTTTCCCAATAATTTTTGGTTATACAATATTTTAAAATAAGGTGGATAGGAGATGTGAGACTCAAACCTAATTCTGAAAGTATAAAAGATAAAAAGAAAGCTTAGAAATGACAAAAACCCTCTAAAAACTAGGACTATCCTGTCTTTCCCTACCTTAAATGTTTGTCCTTAATGCACAAATCAGCAGCTACCACAGTACGGTTCACAGAAATTTAAAAATTTACAGGTGCTTCATAGGAAGCCAAAGAGGACAACTAATCACTCAAACCCTCCTCTTCGCTACAGACATCCTCAGAGCAGCAGCTCTGTCCCCATCAAGGCTGATAACTCAGCCCTCAACAGCAACTTTATGAAAGTGATATGTACAGATAAATAATGAATAAGCAGAATTTCTTGGGATGAGGAAGCTTAAAGCTACAAACAGATAAAACTGACAGCTAAAACCATTATGCGTTACTCATAGAAGGAAGGATTATTATAGATAATGTAGAAGTTCAAAAATGTGTTCGGTCAGCAGCATTAGCAGCAACCCAGAGAACAGTAATAATGGAAAGAGACCAATTTTCCAATCACAAATTCTTGGGGCAATATCTTTTAAAAAGAAAGACCAGACTAAGAAAGATTGGCAAAAGGCACTATTCTAGTCTGGTTCCTTTGAAAAGTGTAACAGCAAGGAAATGTGATTTCCCAGTGGGAGTTTTAACTGTCAGCATAGAAAACAAATATGGTTGGAGTTTCTAGTTTTCTAATTATTTGACTTTTCTTTAGATAGAAGGCTAGCAGTTTAACCCAAAAAGAAGTCAAATGAAACTACTTAATGCAACTCTCACGAGCTTCTAGATTTTCAAGTACTCTCATTTATAATCCAAGCACAGAAAAGTTTAAGTAATCCTAGTTCAGAGAGTAATAACCAAGATATACCAGCAAGCCTTTACATAGTAAAGCTGAAGGATCCTCAGTTAGTTTTAAAACTCCTCAATGAAGCAAATCAACCATGAGTCTGCTCACTGGGTCCTTATGTGCACACACCTTAAAAGACTAAGCAATTCCACCAGTTTATACATATAGTCTCAGAGATTTTAGACGTTTAAGAGCAAGCAGACTTTTTTGTTCAGATGAGGGATTGTGTTCCAGAACAAATCTTTAATTCTACTGCAGCAATCAATAAAAAATTATATTGGGGACTCTTGTAGGTCTAGCTTACCTTTTAAAAAAGTAATAAACTTTAAATGGCTATGTAGGGGATTTTTGTGGAAAAGACCTTGCAAGTTTGGGAAAGAGCATGCAGTTTATACAGGAAGACATGTAAAGACTAATGAATATTCTACTTATGTTTGGGTAAGGCTAATTAATTTGTAGAATCACCATCCCAGGTAGAACCCTTCCTGCACCATATAACTTTATGATATTTAGACAACAATTTATGATATGATATGACAACAATTATGATATTTAGAGAACAATTATTTAGGTAGCACAATGAGTCTTGAAACATCTAAAAGTCTGTCATAAATCTAATAATTAAACAACTACTATTAAAGTCATGTTCTTTCCTGCACCTTTTGCCTCCCTAGAAAGGAGATGTTTACAATTGCAGCTTCATTCTCATGTATTTGCTTAGGTCAAGGAACATATTTTTTCCTGAGCTAAATGTTTAATTATAAGGAACATTTCATTTTATTCCTTGTTAAAGACAGAAGAAATGATAGCAGTAAAATCAGGACATGCAGCTTTCCCATTAATAGCATAACAAGCAGAAGAAGATAATCATCATTTTTATAAAGTGCAAATTCTGCCTCCTTTTTACCAGTACTTCCCATGGCTTGAACAGCATTGCCTCAACCACTCCTGAATTCTTCTATCATTTCATTATTGCTATACCCAAGACCTCCAAACACCACCACTCCCTCCAGCCCTCTTAGCTGAAGTCAATGTGATTGCTTACAGCTGAGAATAGTTAGCTAACCTGCACATTTTGGCACAGCTAGAGCATGTCTTACCTGAAGGCACTAATTACTTTTACTGTAGCTATCACCACATTTTCTCCACATAGCAAGAACATAAGCACATCGAAACATTGGACATTGAAAGGCTTTCTCCAAGGGATTTTGACAAACTGCTCAGTGGATAAACTGGGAGTGATTTGTCAGGGCTGGTGACATATTTTATGCCTTCTGCACTGATATTTCCCACGGGATTTGATAAATCCAGGTTTAGTCAGAGGAATCAGAGAACTGCTCAAAGCAAACACTACATAGCTTAAGCTGAGAGTTTGAGAGGAACCAAGCTGTCTTTGTGTCTGTTCAGAGCAAGATTAGGTTTAGGCCTGTGCAAATCACCTGGAGTACAAGGCTGCAGGACTTTTGACAGGGAGCTCTGGGATATGCTTACACATACCCTATTCTTTCCCAATGGCACTCTGTCAGTAAGGCCTTTGATTCAAGACTGAGTTGCCAAAATCGAAACACCAAGCCTTGTGAGGCAGGTTTGTAACAATACCCCATCTCTGATCATCACAAGGGGAACAGCTGCCTTTCCCTCCTGCTCTGGGAGGGGCATGTCCCACTCAAGAGCCAGATGACGTATAACTACAGCACAAGTGAGCACATCTCCACTAATATTCAAACAGCAGCAAACCCCTAAATATTGCTCTGCAGCAGATCCAGTGAATCATCTGGTGAATATTTTAGCTGCTAATCCAGCTCAAACTCTGTGGTCACAGCTGTGGGTATAGACACGGTTATAGCTCCCACCAGTCAGCACAGAAAATACCAGAGGTAAACCATACCACTTTGTAGGATATAGCCTAAAAAGCTTTGCATGTGCCTGTCTCTGAGTCCAGGTCAAACCTCTTTAGCACATCTCCAATATGTTCCTGAACCTTAATCAGAAATTAAACCTGAGAGCTCCATGCGACATCACTCCTAGAGACACAAAAGCATCAGTCTTTGTCATTGCTTCTTCAACATTTGTGATAGTTCAGTTTGCAAAGCCATTGGGGGGAAAAGAACATACTATTTGTCTAACAGAGCAGGTGAATATAATAGACAAATGCTTTAATGAGATTTTCTAGCAACAAAAAAAACATAGGCATCTTACTTCAAAGACCACATATATGGTATTACATATAATCTGGTAGAAAATTTCTGTGACTATTTTATGAATTAGAAAAACATTTCTTCTGTTTGTTTTTGTCATAATCCTAATGATAGTAGCAGCCTCATCAAAAGTGAAACAATATATTCCAATGAGTAAAATAATTTAGAGAAATTAAGAAACAAGGGAAAATTAAAAAAACCCACATATAAAATACCCCATAAACAAACACCAGCAAAAAAAATAAACAAAACCAAAAAACCTCTCTAATTTCCAAAAAACCATTACTTGAACTGAAAATAAGCTCAAACAGCAAATGTTAATCTTAAGTGCTTCAAAATGCAGAAAACCTACAGAGCTAGTGTGTTGCAGTCACCATAACATGCATTTAATATCAGAAAATTTACCTTTGTTGGGAGAACTAAGCTAGCACCTCACATAGAAACAAAGAAACATACTTAACGCACCACAAAAACAAACCCAAAATTATACCTTTACAAGTACTTTTCACAGACCCACAGAACTACAGACTGGTATACTGAAAAAAATACCATTAAAATGATAAAACACATGGCAAAAACAAGCTTAAAGAATGCAAACAGAGTGTGTGTCAGCATATACCACAGTTGAGATGGCCATGACACATAGAGTAACACCATACAATTTCAGAAAGCTTTAACCAAAACAGAGTAACACCTTACCTCTTCAGAAAACTTCAGGCATCTGCCCATACACAGTCACATCACAACACTTCAAAAAGCTTCAAGCTTCTGCCCTTCTTATTCTTCAGCCCAACCTTTCATGTTCATGAATTGCACCTGTGTGCCCCCTGTTCCCTTTGGTGGTTGCTCAGCACACCTGGGCACTCCATGGCTCATTGCTGTCAATGCTGCTCACCTGCTGCTCACAGCTGTGCCCATTGGGGATGAGGCTGGGCCACAGCCCCACTGCCAATCACCCACACTGTGTGCCTGCAGCACAGCCCCACTGCCAATCACCACACACTGTGTGCCTGCCCCACAGCCCCATTCCCAATCACCACACACTGTGTGCCTGCCCCACAGCCCCATTCCCAATCACCCACACTGTGTGCCTGCAGCACAGCCCCACTCCCAATCACCACACACTGTGTGCCTACAACAACAAAGCAGCTTGTAGAAAAAAATCCTACCCCATTCTAAAGCCACCTGTCTCTGCAAAGACTTGACTGTCCCCACACTGAAGAGGTGCAGCAGCACCTCCACTATTAATAGCAAAGTACCCACAGGCACAATGTGTGCTGTCATTTGGCAGAGAAATAGCATTGAAATCTAAATCTACATTTATGTTGTGATACCTGACCAAACTGGAAATGGGGTAATAGGATCCAGGTAGGGCTTGCCTGACAGAGACTATGCAATTCCTGAACTCCTTGCTGCAGCAATCTGCAGGCTTAAGGTAAGAAAGACACAGCACTTTCAGAAGGAGTGACCCACAAGAAGGTCATGTCATCAAGGAACAAACACACAGCACCCGGGAACAGGGAACAGCACATTGGGAAAGAATTCCAAAGGCCTGAGCACGTTGAGGGCCCTGAGTGGCCTCACCTGAGGCCTCCCGCAGCCTCACCTGTGGCCTTCCGCAGCCAGGCTCCATTTAAACCCAGCCTGGGGACAGGGCAGACTCTGTTCCTGGGGGACTGGGCTGCGGTCCTTGTTGTGTTCCACCACTGTATGGTGGCCTTGGTAGTGTGTTGTGGCCCTGAGGGTCCCTCACTGGTGAGTGAGGTCCTGCTTTTCACCCCGACCTGCTGTAGGGAATGACTGTGGTTTGTGAGGTGTGCACCTGTGTTTAGTTTTCCTCAGCGATCACCTGGCCCTTCCTGAGGGGGGCAGTCCTGCTCTTACTGCTCGCTTACATATAAACAGCATTTTTTTCTTGGTATTTCTGTCTAAATATATGTGGGGAACAGCTTTTTTTGCCTTAATAACTAGAGGTTCCATAGGCCATGTGGAAAAAGCAGTTACTGCCTTTCACTAACAGGTTATTTTCCCCACATCAGGTCCATAGGTAACAACAGAGGTTATGGCAACTTTCTATGGGGAGTTCTATCTTGCAAAAGGTAAGGCTTCAGATAGCTCCTGGATGGGATGGAAAAAGTAATTTAGTATGGGTTAGAAAAGACAGCCGTAGTTGCAGTAAAGTTAAATGTGATTTATTTAGGATAAATTTTGCAGTCTTTTGTTATGGGTTATCAGGCACAAGGGACTGTGCCCATGAAAATGCGGTCGCACAAGCACTTTTTACCCTCTTTCTAAGGACTAAGCAAAACACTCTTCTAGGCTGATGGGGGACATGGGGACTCAGTGCTGCTAATATTTCCTTTACAAGATATTGAAAGGTGTTCTTATGCTATGTAAAGCATTGAAATTAAAATAGTCTTATCTGCTATATACTAGAGCTTATATTCATTGAAGGATAAGTTACAATAAAGAACTTTGATACATGTAGTTCTTATCCAATTGCCTCTCAGGGAAAAGAAGCAAAAACTGACAACTTACTTCATTATCCCAGCTTGGATTTCAAATAAATGGTTATCATCTTCTTTTCCATAGCTACTTGATCAAGCCAATTTCTCTGCAAAAGGTTCATTATTGTAGAACCTTCAAATACTGTTCAGAATGCTAAATGATAGCAGGAGGGGAGCTGTGGGTTTTTTTGGCCAGAACTTTGCATTCTGAGGTACTCCTGTGTGCCTTTGACACTAGAAATCAGATTGGTTCTTTGATACTTCTGTTTGTTAAAGCTTTGAGCATGTCATACCCATCCACCCTCACACGTGGAGCAGGGAAACCACAATGAGCTGTTGATTATTGACTGTGGAATCTAAGCTTCATGTTAAAAATGCTTTTGGTGGTACGTGAAGGAAGCATTTTAGACTAGAAATATGCAAAATGGATAATTGTTGTCAAATAGTGTCAAATAGATAATAGCTGATGCATTATCGGTCACAGGTCTGCCTTCAAATAGTCATTTCATATCAAAATTAGCAGGTTACAGGAGATTATTTTTTTCAATGGGTTTGTTAAAAGAAAACAGCCTCTGTGTTTTTATATTGGGGTTTTTTGTTTTGTTTTCAGTTTGGTTTTGAGCTAGGAATTTTGATCTTAACTTTAGGGCCTTAATAGGCTCTTTTCAGAAATGCAAAAGTTAAAGGGCCTAGTTAAAGGCAGTAAAGGAACTGTGATAAATGAAGTATTTTGATACAGTATTTAATGATAAAATCTTCTTTGATGATGTGATTTTCTTGTGAGTGACTCATTCTGAAAGTGTTGTGTCTTTCTACCTCGAGCCTGCAGTGCCTCTCCATTTCCCCTGCACATTGCTGCAGCAGGGAGTTCAGGAATTGCCCAGTCTTTGTCAGGCAAGCCCTGCCTGGATTCTGTTACCCCATTTTCAGTTTGTTCAGGTATCAGAATATGAATGTAGATTTAGATTTCAATGCTATTTCTCTGCCAAATGACACCTCACATATTTACTTTTCAAAGCCCATATCAGCAAGATGATACAATGCTTGATGACTTCTGTAGTGCTGACAGTAGCAACAGTACTCTTTCTGTAGCACCCCTATCCCCCAAAAAACATCTCTAACAGTTGTTTTTGCACTGCTGTGATAGATGAAAATAGCTGTGTGTGGTCTCAGAGAGGTGCCAGGTAAATCCCTGTGGCAGGAGGGGTGTGAAATGCGTTAGGGGAGAGGCCTGGAGCCGTGTTGGGGTAGAAAGGCTGAAAGCAGGGTTTGACAGCTCAGGCAGAGGATCAACTGCTGGGCAGGGCTCTAAAAACCAGGATGAACCTGAGGGCACTTAGCTGGTGTTTGCTGCAGCTCAGTCAGTTTGCTGAAACAAAAGCTGGAAGCAAGGAGCTACACTGGAAAGACAACAGCTGAAAAGGGTTTTTTGCTAATACTTATTTCTAATTATCTTCCATAGATTGTGAAATGTTTCTACTTATCAAGTTAATTATTCTTGACTATACAGAAATATAGTCCAGGCTTTCAGATATTCAAAGAGAAGTAGCCTAGCCCTCACAGTGTCTGAGGCTGTGGTGTGTAAGGAGTGTTACCTCAGTCAGTCTACAGTAGTTTTGTGTTATGAATATCTGTTGTTCTGATGGCTGTTTCATCTGACACGAGCCAAAGGAATGAGAATGCTGTGAACATACATCGACCTCACAAGAGCAAGAAATTACTCAGGACAGATGTGTCTTACTAGATATCTCTGTGGAGTGGGATATTTTGCATTTAGCAATGCTACCCTGTAGTTTGGGGATCTTTGGAGATGGTCGTTGTCCTTGTATAAAGTCTGCTGAGGTGTTTGTATTGGATGCTCATGGTTTAAGAATCTGAATCTTTCCATTTGAATTTCCTTGACTTTGTGGTATGGTGTTCAGAATGCTATTTAAACACTTTTGTTTGCAAGGTTCTTTATTATTTCAAAGGCTAGGGTTTTATGCCTTAGAAACTGAAGGTAAAATAATAAGGTAATTATATCCAAAGCTCTTTTCTTAAGTTAATTGAAGTATAAAAATTAAACAACTTAATTGCTTCGCATTCCTTGGCTTCTTTGCAATGATCTGTAGCAGTCAACAAAGCAGATTGAAGTGGGAAAGGATTTTACTTTTATAATGGACTTGTGGTGCAACCTTGCAGTAAGCTAGTAAAAAAACTGATTGAAAACTGAAATCTAGAGAAGTTACCACACACTTAATATTTTCCATTTAAAATGGTGTAGAGTTCTATCTTTTATGGAACTATTAAGGAATGTTCTGAGGGGTTTTTTTTCACCGTCTGGGGTGAATTCTACGGTCTTTTAACAAGAAAGATGAAAATTTATACTTCTACCCTGAAACACAATATGGTAACATTTTAAGAAGGAAGAGGGATTTTCACTTTTGTAGGAACAAAACAAATGTAGGAAAGAGCTTTGTATTCTTATTTCCATGTAAGAGCTGCATATACAGGTGAAAAATAATGGAATAGAGGACATTATAGTTGAATGTTCAAGAATTGGATGGACTTGAGATTGTGAAAAACTTTTCTTATTGCTTTGTGGAAAAACACTGTTCTACATTTCTCATGCTTTTTCTTCCTCTCAACAGCGCTAATCACTATTCCAGCTACTATGATCATTAACTGAACTTCAGATGAAAAAAACTTTTTTTTTTTGCAGATTCTGCTATAGGTCTAAAGAAAAACATTTCTGTAAAGATGAAAAAGTCCAAGTAGCTTGCAAATTGTTCTAATCCATAAATGCTTATATCTATTTGTCATACTTTGCCCTGCTGACTGAATGCAAAGTCTATTGACCTTTAGGACTGAAAATTTTCGTTTCAACTTGCTCAATTTTGTAATGTGTGCCTCCTTCTGATTGTTAGTGTTGAATAATTCTTCTAATGCATTTGGAACTGGCAAGAAACAAGTTTAATGCAGCTATCTTCTAACACCTATTGCCTATCATAATAAGGCTGTGTTGTGAAGGAAAAAAATGCTTCACTTTTTTCTTGGCATCAGGTGGAATCTGTAGCTGAACAGTCTATCCCAAAGAATTGCCTTCCACGCTAACCAGGACAGCGGGTATTTATTGATTTGTCTTTTATGTTTCTCCAGCAGTTTCTTCTCATCTGAGACATTTAGTTAAGGGTATGGTATTCTAGAAATAAAACTCCCGCAACATTGTCATTTTCAGAGCAAGACTATCATAAAAAAACAGCCCCCTAATGATTTGATGGTTTTATTTTTTGATTGCTTCAAAGGTTGTCTTTTTCGTAGTACAGGATATATGCAACAGAAATCAACTTGGTAGATACTTCAGTTTTCTAAAACAATAAAACCACTGGCCCATGGCACATACAAATTGCAAGTGCAGCCTGACAAATTAAGCTAGAATATTTGATTTATAAAATTCATTCTCTGGCTAATATGATGAAATCAATATGAAATATTTGCATGGTATTTATTTGGCAAGAAGGAATGGCTGTGACTTTTCTCCCTGTGTAAATAAAAATGTCAGTCCCACACAATGGCACAATGTTACAGTTTTTTCATGGCAGTTTGATCAGCCTTCCTAAGGCTTTACTTTACATCTTGAATGGATTCTTATCACTGTAAGATACCAATGCTTTATGCTGTACATTATTAAATTACCGCACTAGAAATAATTTCTATAGGGCTACATTCTGCAGGTTTTTAAGAGATGCTACTTTAAAGTGTTTGTATGCCCAGACTAAATGAAAACCTTTCTTTAAAGAAGTTTAAGGCCTTTGCCAGTAATAACAAGGTGTGGATGATAGGGAATAGTCCAGAAGAGCAAACATGATTTTTATCATCTGATTTCTAAAGGAAAAGGAATAAGCCCTTTAAGGAGACGTTTTGCTTCAGGAAGGTCAACACCAACTGCCGAAATCTCCCACACTTTTCTCTTGTCCTAAAAAAGAAATCCATGTATAAAGTGTCCTAGGAGGGCTGTGCAACCATGCAACTAAACTGTCTATTTTGATTGGGATAAATATCATATTTCATGGCCTGCAAAATTTGGGCTAAAGTGAACTTAGAAATTTGTGACTCCATTATGACACTTGTAGCAGATCTTTTCTCTTATTGAAATTCTGTCATTTCCTTCCACCAAAGAATTATCAAAGACAGGTGTCCTTTATTCATATCATATGTAGGAATTCTTTCAAGAAACAGAATAAGTGATTTTTTTCTGTAATAATCTTCCTTAGGGAAGATACTTATTTTTCTCTGTAATTTGCTGTACTTTCTTTCCTTCCCCCAGTCCATTAGGTTCTCATGATCTGCATGTTCATTACATGATAATTTGATGTACTCTGATACTCTGAAAAAACAATAGGATTCTGTTAGAAGCACCATACAATGACAGTTTGATCAATCTTTTCCAATTCCCTTAGTACTTTTCCCTAGTCTCTTGATTCTCTTGATTTGGATTCTAGCTGTCAAGAAATAACCTGGAGAGCAGAGAAGAGTTTGGGGTTGGTTTGTTGCAAGTTTAAAATTAATAAAATAATAAAAAATATTGGCATCTTCCTAGATACTTCACATAACTCATTTAAAAACCTAAAAATAATTAACCCCATCTCTATTTTTTTCAAGTTATAAAGATCCAGCTTCAGAAATCTGAGCAGGGTTCTTGCCCATACCCAGAAAAAATTGTCTGTATTTAGTTTGGTTTTGCACTGAAGCAGAGCTATTCCAGCTCTGCTCTCTAGTAACCTCTACTCTTTAGAGTCCAATATGGTAAAATATGCCAAACAAAGCAGGGGAAAGAAATCAAACCACAATTTGATATATCAGGGAATGCTATAGGGCACGAATATTTTCCTCAAACTTATTAACAAAAATCAATAAATTGTGCTGTTTTTCCCAGCAATCTTCTTCAGAGCAGACATTTCTTGTTTGCTTTCTTTTTCTTTGCTGCTGTACATTGGCTTTCCCCTTTTACTGGGATACAGAGATTTGAACCAGTCTAAAACCTCTTTCAAAAGGGACAAGTCCACAATATTTGAGGGGGAAATAATTTTACTGGCTCCAAATCTTGTTTGTAACAACAGGATGCAGACAAGAGACAGCTCCAACCATGAATAACAAAGATAATTTAGATTATTCCCTGGCAGCACAACATGCATCAATTGATAAATAGTTTAAAAATGTATAGAATCAGTCCATGTGTTGAACTACCATGTTCTGTTTTCTCCACTTGTGGGCTGGTAGAAGATTTTTCTCCCCATTTAGGACTTAGTGATGTAGAAAAGTCACATTAGCCAGACACCAGTTACTTATTGCTGAATCATGCCTGATTGATGGGGTTATTTTACTTTCATCCGATTAGAGATGAGAGGAGATAAGTTAAAGAGGCTGGGGAACTCTCATGTTGTGGTGTCATGTGCCTAAAACTACCCCTAAGAGGACGATGAGGTTAATGCACGGCAAGGTACAGTGGTAACTTAGCAATTACTTTAAAAACCCTTGTTACTTCTTTGCTGTGAATTTGTAATGGAATTATTGTGCCAGCTCCCAAAGAACAGGTAAAGAACTTTTAATTGATTTGGAGATGGCACCTCCTCAAACAAACATGTGAATTTGTGTTTCATTTAAGCAAGTGGTTATCCAGAGCAACTATCATCCTGCAGGCTTGAGGAAGATTGCCAACACAAAAGAGAAGATGAACTTTGCCTGCTGAAGGCTCATCAAATAGCTCAGGGAAGGCTGTGAAGTGTGTTCACAGGCAGGTTCACCCAGCACACCATCCAATTTGCTTATTTTCTGCTTGCTTTGTACCACCCCATCATCCTGCTGGAGTTCTTCTGTACCTCGTTGTACTTGACTTTCTCTGAGGATTTCCTGTAGTGGAAGTGCTGTAACAACTGCCCCTGGCTTCAAAATATGCTACATGTGCTTAGAAAGGGTTCAGATAGAGAGGACTCAGTATTTTCTAACTCCTGATAGCATTTTCTGTGTATGTTTGGGAAGTGACTTGCAGTAGGACTTTGACTTCTTGGAGTTCATTTGGTTGACAGATATTGATCTAAGAAATTATTAGAAATTATCAGACTGTTCAGGCATCGTCACACTAAGATTCATGTGGGACATATTTTTCCATGGTAAAAGTAGTGTATAATTCTGCATTTCTGAAAGATACACCATCTTTTTTACTGAATATTGGAATGTGCAAACTTTCCCTCTCATTCCCTATTTCTTGAAATTTGGAAGCTATGCAAATACTGTGAGTGGTGAATGTAATTTGAGCCATAGGAAAGAAGTAATCTATTTTAAGACTAGGACAGTAGGAAGTGAATAATTCAGATTATAAAATATTAAGGCATGTTTTGCAGCCAGTGCAACAACGATCTAAAATTATTGCATGCACTTTTGCTTGCATAGAATTTGGGGAACATTGAAAGAGATCTAAGAAATTCCTACCTGTGAATGCAGTTTGTGTGTGAAATCACAGCACAGAGCTCTGTTTGTGTTAAATGTGACTTTAATCAGTTTCACAGTGGTGGAAGTGTAATTCAAATTAGAGTTTATACACAGTGCAATTGGCTTGCAAGGAGTATCCAGTCTGTTCTGCAATCATGTAATGAGAAGGGTCACAACCTCATCTGTGCTTTGGGCTTTTGATGTATTTTAAGGCGCTTTGCACTCTGAGGTGATATAGTAGATTTTAGTATGAGTAAAGGCACTGACTGTACCCTGTTCCCAAGAGGGAGAGACCTTTTACTGAGGACATGTTTTGCCCAGGACAAGCCTTAAAGCACGTTTTTGCCCGATTTCTATTTTGTAACATAATTTATCTGCTTTAATAGTCAAGCCACTTAAATACAATCATGTAAAGGGAAAAGCGCAGTTTAAGGAACCCTTAGTAATAAAAATATCACAAAATGATCATCTGTGTTGTGCAAATACTATATGAATATTTCTTTATGGCGAGATTTTTTATTTTCATATAAAATTGCTTCACTAGGAAATAGTTGAATCTCTCTGTAAACAGTCTACACTGTTTACTTGAGTTTATTTTTAGTTTTAAATATTTTTAAATACTGTTATTTATATATTCTGTACCTTTCATAGGAGTGGGAAGAGCAGGGATGTTTTGTTTTCAGTCTGCAGACACGTCTAGAATGAGGAATGAATCCAATCAGTATCTTTAAAATATTAATTTTAGTATTCAATGCTGCTGCCAACAAAATTAAGGGCCGAAGTTCTTATGCATTAACATAATTTTGCAGTATTTGAAGTGGGAATAATTTATGCAACTTTTTGAATGCTGTTTTCTTGATGGTTTTTTAAATGCCAAAAACTCCTTTTGGCATATTGCATATATTGATCAGCAGATTTTATAAAAATGTAAAATGGATCATTTTATTCCACCAATGCATCTGGTATTTTTTTACCTTGTTCGAAATGTAACTGGACTCATTTAGCTGTAGTCTTGAATGAAATGCAAAAAGTTGCAGAGCGATTTTCCCTTGGACAATCACACATATTCAGAAAGAATTGCCAGATGTTTTTAGCTTGCCCTTATCTAATCTGTAGTCCTTTCAATACATACAACTGAAGATCTGAAGAACTTTACTCCTCAGTGTACTCACATTTTATTTTCCTAAGGATTTTTCTCCTGCTTGTTCTGCTGCCCCACAATTGCACCTTGTTCTGGATGGGAGTCTCATTATCTAAAATTTGTTGCAGAACACAAAATCCAACTCAGAGTTGTGGTGAAAATACACATCCAGGAGTACATTTTGTCCAAGCTAATAACAAATTCCTAACATAATGTAATAGAATAATATTAGTCAATTTACTGCAACCCATATTCTTAAACAAGATTTGGTCTGAAAGGTCAGTTTTCTATAGCTATAAACTATCCCAGCTCTTACAAGAAATTAGTGTTAACCAGCAAGTTTAATTAAAAACCCAAATGCAACTGTGCCTAGCAACTTGCAAACACTTCAAATAATTTTAACTATATAAAAGCTGAGGTTTTTTTCTTCTATCAAGTATCTCTTACTGCTTTCCTATGATTTTGTATATATTATGAATTAAAGAAGGAGAAAATAATGCCCTTGGAAGTTTTTTCCTGATCAGGAGTATCCTTGCATGGAAGATAACACGTTGCTAGGTCAGTTGGTTTAATGCAAGCCAAGATATAACGTGAAAAATAAAAAAATAATTTATTTTCATAAAATAATTTAGAGATATCTATCTTCTTTTCTGTTCTAAACGTACACCTTACAATTTGGGGGTGGGATAGTTATTTTTTCAGGCTCCTGTTTCTAACACAAATCTGAGGTTTTGTGGCTTCTTTAGCAGAATGGTCCTGCTTTTGTTCCTATTATGTTCCTTCAACAGAGCTGGCTGAAAGATTGGCTCTGTTTGATAGAACAACAAGGTAGTTTGGAAAGGTCTTATCCATCCATGGGTATCAATGCAAGCTACTTATTTCCTTCTAGGTATTTTTATTAATGTTTCCTAACCAAGGACATCAAAGTAATTGTAACTTAAATTGCTGACTTGCAACTGTGGTCCTTTCTATTCTGGAATTTTTCCTTTTCTCAAACAAAAATATTTTTGCAGCAAAGTAAATCTCCTCTTTCTGAAAACATCTGTTTAAACTTGTAATTCTGGACACTTCGAGTCTGTTTTTCTATACTTCAGTTAAATGTGAAAAATTTTTTTTTGGAAATGAATACACAGATTTAAGCAGTATTTTTGACTGCTATTGATGTTACTTTGTTCAAACTTGAAACTTTAAAGTCGCTCTGTTTCTCATGTTCCCTTTTTCCCCTATTATTGTTTTTATAATGCTTTTTTCTCTTTGCCACATAAGAAAAATAAATAGACAACAGAACCTCTGTGTTCTTCTAGTTAAATGCTGAACACATTCAGTCTTTATACACTGCAAGTAGGACATGAAGTCCAGCTGGTGTTGATTTCAAAAAGGAGACACTCATCAACCATCCTTTTTAATAAAATGGCGCAAGAGCCCTCCCAGTTATATTGACACTGAAGATGTCCCCAAAACAATAAAACTGCAATAAGATGGCAAAAATAGCTGTGCCTTTATGAATGTGCACTTTAAATGCATGATCTTTGAACAATTGAATCTCCTTTAGCATTGTGTAATATGCAAGAGCCATGCTGAAGAGACAGATGCAGTGATATGTGATGTTAGTTCCTAAATTCAGGTTCCCAAACGCTGCTATGATGTTTTTGTTATGAAAATCACACTAACCTACAGTGTTTCCTCTCTTGCTCTCCTTTATTATATTTTAAGGTCGTGATTTCAAAAACTCATACTACATAATGTATGAGAAACAAGAGTGGAAACCAATAATGAAATTGCAGGGTAGATGTTAAATAGTCTGCACTACCCAGTTCCAGAACTTGGCTTAGGACAGGGTTGAGTATGGCATAAAAGGCAATATTAGTACAAGGAAAATCACGAAGGTAGGCTGATATCCTCATCTCAAGTACACTGCTTTTTTTAATGAGATGAATTAACAATTGTCAGGAAGGGGAACATCAACTTATTTTGCTGCTAAAGTTGAGATCATTCCTCTAGTGGTCTCTGGTAGCAAACAGTCAATGCATAAACCATAGGTAAAGTATGTCCTTGTAAATCCAATTTGTTTTATTGTCTCTTTTCTTTGGGTCATCTGTTGCTTCTGTTGTCATTGTTTCCTCTTTTTCTGAATTCTTTTTTCAGAGTCCCCTCTGCTCTCTCTTTTGATATGCATACTTTCATAAAATTCCTTTCTATCCACCCTAAGCTTGTGGATATGTGTGTTTGCTAGACTCCACTTATTGCTGGCAGTGTTATTTTAGTCTTCTGCTGTCAGCTGTGCAAGAGGCTTCCTTTGCCTGATTTGCTGGCATATGGCATAACCAGATTCCAGACTGCAAGAGCACAACCAGACATGGCAACAAGTGGCTGAAAGAAAAGGGTATTTCTGCTCCAATTTCAGCAAGAGCAAGGATTTTGATTTTTGTTGTTTTTTTGCTTATTGCTTCCTCAGTTCTGGATGTATTTTTGCAGTTTCAGTTTGAGTTTAAAAATCCCAAGTACCTATGTGAGTTAACTCTTGGATTAATCTGGCTAGTTAACTCCTGCTGTACTTCCACAGAACTGTGAAGTTATATACAAAAAATGCTATCAGTTCTTATGTTAATTTGCATTTAACATGAGAAAGAGATTTATTATTAAAGTCCCAAAATTGTCTTTGAAACTTTATCTCTTTGGAGATGCTGAATCATTCTTTTGAAGTGTATCCTTGCTAGATTTCAAATAAGATAATAAAGAATGTTAAAATTTGCTTTAAAAATATAATTTATATGCTATGAGTTCTCTAACATAGCTATGACTTATGTGGGTGTACACTGAGAAACAGTATTTCTAAGAAGAAAAGAACTAATTAAGTCCTCCAAAATGTCACATTAATGATTAGAAAAGATTTTTGTTTGAAGAGAACAAAGGCAGAAAGTGGTAGAAAGTGAGCTGTTCATAGCTGAATTTATGGTTTTAAACCTAAAAATAATAACCTAAAAAACCTTGTGCCACTCATTTGAATAGATAACTTTTATCATTGACTTTGCAGCTAATACCACAATATTTGTTCATTTGCATTTCATGTAGAGAAGCCAACCCTGCATTCCTTAGGCATCTGTTTAAACAAAGGGTTATATCAGATCAAGGGCAAAGCCAAAACTGGGTAATTTTCTTTACATTGAACGGGTAAATAAATATTCCACTGTAAAGTCTGATTGCAACATAGGACTTCTGTCAACCTACAGCTGATTTAAACGGCTCCTGAAACCTTAATCTGTTTCTTGTCTCTCACAGTTGCAGTTTGCTCTCTCTAGCTGTCCTAATCAGTCATTTTTAGGACCCTGTTCTCAAATAGGCAAGTTGGAAAAGAAAACATGAACCCTCGTACTTCTAAGGTGCTCCTTTTAATGCACAAAATGTGTATCTAAACTTGTAAAGAGGCCACACAAACAGATCAGCAGAAGAAAAGGTGAGAAAGCAAGTTTTTAAGGGTGAATAACTATCATCATATAGAATGCCTTTTGCAATCAAGAGTTATCCTAGGAATTGCAGAGTTTTCTTTGACCCTTTGTGTACTTCTTAAATTTCAGCCAAGCAGCTTTTAATGGGCAAGTTTTTCTGGTTTTTGTTTCCTTTCAGTTCTCACATTAATACAGAGGAAATGTATCCATGTTTAATGTGTTTCAGTATTATTTACAATAACTAATCCCAAGCATGCAATACTTCCAGCTAATGAGCAATATAGATTAAAGGCAGATGTTTGCTGAAACCATGAGTTTGGCATTCATCTCATAGTAACATTTAATCTGTGCTGTATGTTTATTTCTTGGTATGTTGGTTGCCAAGCGGTTGCAGTTCTCTTCTGCTGTGGTTTAAGTTTTTAAAAAGGCCTCCAGCTTGCAATTGCAGAATCATAGAATAGCCTGGGTTGGAACAGACCCGCAAGGATGACCAAAGTCCAGCTTCTGTACCTGCACAGGACACCCCAAGAATCTCACCATTTACTTGAGGGCACTGCTCAAAAGTTTCTGGAACTCTGTCAGGCATGGTGCTGTGACCACTTCCCTTGTCCAGTGCCCAGCCACCCTCTGGGGGATGAGCCTTTTACTGATATTCAATCTAAAATGCTTCTGAAATCTTGTGCCCTTCAGACACATAGAAAAGCAGAACTGACCAGTGTTTCATGCATTTAGCAGAGAGCACAAGGTCTGATCTCCAGAAGCTGCTTGAGGCTGAAACTCAGCAGGAATTTGATTCTGTGTAGAACGGCAGGAGTGAGCTGGCAAGTTTAACTTCAGAACAAGTGATGTTGAGCATGTTCTAGGCTTCTCCAGCAAACAGAGGAGCAGGTGCATGTGTCTCTACTTGGAATTAAGAGGTTCTGGGGAACAGTCAGCAATTGGTCTGATTACCTGTTGTCATCCGACCACACATGAGATGCTCTGGTGCTATGATCGCCACTCAGAGCTCAGATCTAGTCAGTGTCAGATGATGAGAAGTTGGTTTGTGCTGTGCTGTGTGAACACAAGGCAGAGGGAATCCCCAAGCAAACAAGATATCAGAGAGCACTAACCAAAGGTCAATATTTAATGATTTCTAACAGAAGAATAAAAGGAAAATAAGTAAGAAAAAACCTAACTTGTGACGGGAAACAACCTGAAGCAGAAATAACCAGCACTGGTTTCAGCTGATCAATAAGCAAAACTGGGATATGAAAAGAAAAATAAACCAAAAAACAAACATGAAAAACAACTTAGAGTCATTGACACAACAGGAATTATTTGGAATTATTTTAAGTTAGAGGTACAAGCAGAGATAAATGATTAGAGGAAACTAGGAGAAAATCCACTTTCAGGGAAGCTTATTTTGTCTGATGATGTTGGTGAACAGGACTGTATTGTCCTAGCAGACATCTTTTAGCTTTGTTAAGGTAGAGAAGAGATTGTGGTGGGATAGTAGGAGGTTTTTCAGAGGCACTGCTGCTTTGTGTTGCTAATATTGGCCATATACTAATCTAAAATTACTTGCAATATGGGTACATTAGTTTTTTCTTGAATATCTAAAGCTGAAAGATTCTAAAAAGAAATCAAAGGAAGATCAAATATCATGCTGAATTGTCTGCTTTATTTCTACAGCAAAGACATTCTTTAGAAAAGTTGAGTGAAAGGGAGGAAAGGAGATTGATGGATGTTTTACTGTTTTGATGTTTTCTTTAGGAACTTTATTCCCAGTTTTGTTACTGAGGCTATCTTTTGCTTGGTGGAACAAATATGTTGTTTACTTGCTTATTGCCATGGGTGGGATTGGCTACCCAGAGGCAGGTATTGAAATAAGCAGTGAACAGCAGAGAGCCATTCCACCCACCCGTGTGGGAGTGTGAAAGCATGTTTGTTACCCGGCTCTAAGGATCAATTGCTGAGATGATAGCAGGAACCATTAGCGTGCAAAAATTAATTTATTCCCTATGCTTTACCTAGCAAGAAGTGGGTGATTGGAACAATACCTTATTGTTGTGGAAGGCTAATGACTGATTACTCATTATAAAATCAAAGACAGGTTTTTCCCTCCGTGTCCTTAGGTGAAGGGAGGCTACAAAGTGCAGCACCCAGAACAGCACATCCCAGTTGCCTTTTGGATGGCTAAAATAGACAGCTCTGTTTTGCCCAGCCACATGTTGCACTGCCACAGTTCTGTGACCTCTTTGCTCCTTAGTCAACAGATAAGCACCCATGACTTTTTTGAAAGTAATACAATAATAACATAAACCTTTACAAATTAGAACAGTTATTGCTTTCAAAGGGATGCTTAGGCTCCACTCTGAGGCATGCTAAATGTTAAATAGTCACTAGGGGGATGTAGGAGTTCTGGATGGAGTTTGGGTTTGTCTTGAATGAGTTTTTATCACAGCATTAAAATGCTGCTTCATCAAGAGCAATTTTTGAACTTTACCTGAAAAGATTGCACTCCGTGTAATGTAAACTTAAATACACTCCCCTTGGCATTTCTTTTGAAAGCTCAGCTGGGCTTTTTGTCTGAGCAGTTTAAGGTTAGTTTTAAGCAATACAAGTTTTAAGTGATATTTTTTTTTTTTTCAGATATAGTTTCACATATGGCCAAAATTCTGGGAAATGTTTACTCCTTTAACTTACCATTCTTTGCTTTAATGAAAAGGGTCTGAAGATCATTGTCATCAGCAGAACTTGAGCTAAAATACTAACTGCACCTGGTAAAGGGGAGGCAGTTTTTAACCTCCACTTGTGGCACATGGATGGTACTGACCGAAGGATTGTCTTGTTTGTGACTGAAGGCAGGGGCGTGAAAGACCACAGTGCAGTTCTGCCAGAGTAACAATTATAAGACAAACAGTACAGAGATAGTTCAGCTCAGTACCAGTCAGGGATGGATTTGCAGCTATGTTGTAGTGTTCTCTGGACAAGTTCTTCACACCTGTTACTTTGTTTAATAGAATGCACTATTACCTTTTAGACAAGTGCTGAATTTTGCCTGCAGCATTAAAGTCCATTTATAATCTGTCTACAGGCTCAGCTGCTTTTTATTTAAAGCATAAAAAAAGAGGGATTACTATTAAAGGACAAACCCAGGAAAAATTATGAGATACTTACCAAGAAAACAGAAAGAAAATGTGGGTTTGAAATGGGTGGCAAAGAATAACACAAAGCTTTCATGGTCTGATAGCTATGGAAATGTGTGAATTTATGCCTGGTAAAAGCCATGAAGACTTATGAATGTGTTCATAAATCGCACATATCAGTTACAAACTAAGGAATAATTCTGTTGTTCATTTCTCACTCCTGTAATTCAAGAAGAGTACCTAAGAAGCCTAAAGGAAAACATGGAAGTTGATTCAAATATCTCAGCAAGCCTGTTCCAAGTCTCTATTTGCAGATGCTGGCTCAGGGGGTTGCTTTCCCCTAAAAGGTTTCATGTTTTGCTCTCCTTGCTTGAAGGCACCTGTTTATGCTAAGAAGTCTATACCAGAATCTGGCAGTTAGCAATCCCAAACTCCAATGTGATGCTTCCTCATGTTGTTTTACCTAAAAGGACAAATCTATTGTCTGAAATTTACTGAGGATTCTTAGATGGCACTGCCACTGGAAGAGACTAATGGCTCTCTCTCTTTCTAGGCAGATATATTCCAGAACAGAGAGCATACATAAAAATATTTACAGTGCTAAACTTCTGTGAATAACGTGTTTTCTGTGAAAAATAAGTAAGCAAGACCAATGATGAGAGCAGTGGGCTTAAAAATGATGGTAGCAGCTGACTACAAAGGAAGCAGGTTCATTTGTGCAGCACACAAATAATACTGATAATTCATTACGCTCCAAACTGTCAGCTACAAGGTAATTCTAATTGGATGCTTATTCTTTCTCCTACAGATCACAAAAACGTGGTGTATATCAGGGCTTTATTTCTTTTTGCAGTGTTAGGTTCTTTGTTGCAGTATTAATCTCATGCTGCCTACAGCTTTCATATACTTCCCTAAGCCTTTTAAAAGTATTACCAAGTTCCTTTTCTTGTAACTTTTCAGTTATACATGACAAGTAATCCAAGCGTTTTTAATGTGCATGTTAAGTGCATGCAGCACTTCTGCTGTCCATCATCAAGGCTGTGATTTGTATCTAATGTGAAGTAAATGTATCTAATCTAAGTAAACTCAGCCCTAACTTCATATGCATCTACATCCCATCTTCAGTAAAGTAAAATGAAGTATTACACAAGGAAAAGAAAGGGAAGCTTGGATTATGACACCATGTATATAAAACATTGATTTAGCCTTGATTAAACGACTCAAATAATGCCTATGTTTTGTGAGGCCTTGCCTAGGCTATTTCACTAAACTTGGAAGATTTCACTTTCCAATTTACCTGCTGATAGATGCTGCAGTGTTTTTGTCAGGGGCTTAGAGATTCTTTCAGAATCTCCTTCCAACATTCTGCCAATTAGAAGGTCTGAAAGCAAAGGCTTTCTATTTTGATGTTTTACTCTTGTACAGATATTTTATTAATGTATTGCTCTCTTTGAAGTCCATGGAAAAAATCCTTGTGAGTTCTGTGGGAGCTAACTTGAAATTTTTCTTTGGTTTACACACCATTGAGTAAAGTTTTGTTGCAATTTTTTTCAAATACTATAAATATTTTTAGAAACTGTAGGTCCATGTGCAATGTATAGAAGAGTAATGGTTTCTTGATTCTTTCTGTCATAAGCTAATGGCACAGTTAATTTTCTAGGCCTTCTTAGTGTTCTAAGTTTTGTCATCGACTAAGCAACTTAGACCATTCAGATATTTTTAGAAGTAGATGTTCTACCACAAGTCAAAGGATGATTGACTCAGGAAAAAAAAACAAAAAAACAAAACAAAATAAACAAAACAAAAAAAACACACAAAAAAAGAAAAACAAAACAAAAAAACCCCAAAAAAACAAAATAAGCATTTCCTACTCTTGTTCTGTGCAAGGAATTCTGTATGTTACCCTTCAGTTTTTAATGAAAATTCTTTATTGCTTCTTCCTTTTCTCAAAACTTTAGAATGAAGTACCCAATGTTCTTTGTTTCTCTTGGCTTCTTGGTGGGAGGTTTATAACAAACATTAGTCTGTGAGAAGTTTTTCATAGAATATTGCTTTTCTATTTTAGAAATATTTTGTAGGGGTGACTATAATAGTTTCAATGTCATGTACTCCCAGAAAAAACTTCAGGGATACAGAGTCGGACAGCCTTTGGGATGAAAACTCTAGTAGCTATGACATAAAGGACCTTCTTTATGTACCTTGTTCTTACACAGTGATAACCAGCTCAGGTTTGCAATGAGCAACAGTAAATCAGTCACCATCAGCAGCACTCGAGCATTGTCAGCAGCTTGTTTTTTCTCTTCCATTTAGTACTGGTTTCCTCAGGCTCTGAATGGACTCTAACAGCTCAATAGTTAAGACTTAAAATTGTGTAGCCTATGGCACCTATCAAATCAAAGTAATGTAATAGCTCTTTCTGCTCTTAAGGTTTTACAAAAATGGGAAAAAGGAGTAACAGCATAACAAGCAGAATAAACTATCAAATATCTGGCAAGGATCTTTTCATAAATGGGAACATAAGAGAAACACAGGAAATAGTGTGGTTTTGAGTGAATAACTCTTCTCATCTTTGAAACATGATTACATTTCCAGTTAATAAAGCTAGAATAGACATCTACTCACATTTTTCCTCTTTCCTAACTCTCCATATCATATCTTCTAATGTGCATAAGCCTCTGTCATAAATCCTCTCCCAAAATAGGTTTTTATTTTGCCAAAACAAAGTGAAACTTCAGATAATATGATGCTATACAGCTGCCTTAAAGACACCAGCATCTGCTTTGATGGTCTGACCAACAGTAGCCTTGTTATGTGCTTGGTTAAGTCTATAGATAAGGCAAATAATTGGCAGGCTACTCGGGTCCTTCTGGCCTTTGCCATCTGTGATGCCTAAAATGATCACAGTGCTAATGATGTCCTTCCCTTTGCTGAAATACAGAGGCTTCCTGCTGTTGTTGTTATAATCTAAGATCATTAAGATCATTTTTGGGTTATCTGTGGTATCTGTTTATGTGGCAATTTACGGTTCTTTAAGCAAGGTGAGGAAAATTTTAAATGGGGGTGTACAGTGTCCTACCATGACATCATCAAATGAGCTATAAATTAAATAGAAAATTGGGAATAGCTTCTCTAGCATTGTTTCTTCATAAGACGGATGGAGGGGTTGGTTTGGATTCTTGTTTCATGTCCTTGCAGAGTAATGTTGTGTAGCTTTTGGTCTATGAGAGGTGAGACACCACTCAGGTGGGCAAACTCGTCAGGTTTTGAAATTGGTGAACTTCTTTAATCTGTTTTCTCTAGTAACTACTTTCTGGCAAATCAGTCCAAGTGATTGTAGGCACACAGTGTGTGGTGATTGGCAGTGGGGCTGTGCTGCAGGCACACAGTGTGGGTGATTGGCAGTGGGGCTGTGCTGCAGGCACACAGTGTGGGTGATTGGCAGTGGGGCTGTGGGGCAGGCACACAGTGTGTGGTGATTGGGAGTGGGGCTGTGGCCCAGCCTCATCCCCAATGGGCACAGCTGTGAGCAGCAGGTGAGCAGCATTGACAGCAATGAGCCATGGAGTGCCCAGGTGTGCTGAGCAACCACCAAAGGGAACAGGGGGCACACAGGTACAGTGCATGAACATGAGGGGATAAAAGGTTGGGCTGAAGAACAAGAAGGGCAGAAGCTTGAAGTCTTCTGATGTGACATGATGTTGCTCAGTATGGGTAGATGCCTGAAGCCTTCTGAAGAGGTAAGGTGTTACTCTGTTTGGGTTGAAGCTTTCTGAAATTTTGTGGTGATACTCTGTATATTTTGACTGTCTCAACTGTAACATATGCTGTGATATATGCTGCAACAAGTGATAGGTATTTTTTCTTTGATGTTGGCATAGCTACAGGTCCAAAAGGCTTCTGATTGTATTGCTTTTGCTTGTCCTCTATGACCTCCACCCAGTCATAACCATCTATTTAAAGGACTGACATTTACAGCCTCAGGAGAACAACAAAACCAGACCATTCATGTAGGAGACAGGGTGCAAGCCTGAAATGGAGAGGGACATTTCACAAGGGCATGTAGTGATAGGACAAAGGGGTAGGGCTCCTAGCTGAAAGGGGCAGGTGTTGGTTAGACACTAGGAGGAAATTCTGAGGTGTGTGAGACACTGGAATAGATTGCCTGGAGAACTGTGGGTGCTGCAGCCCTGGAGGTGTTCAGGGCTGGTCTGGATGGGGCTTTGAGCACCCTGGCCTAGTGAGAGATCTCTGCTCATGGCAGGGGATTGGAACTGGATGATCTTTAGGGTAGTTTCCAACCCAAACTGTTCTATGTGTTTCTGAAAGATTTTTTTTTTTCCTCTAGGTATCCTCTTTTTGTTTCTCATGTGCCCAGTCCTTTGCTCAGCTTCTCTGCAACACATAGGTATGATAGCCTTAGTACTGACCTGAATTTGTCCACTTGGATTGTGGGGGATCTGGACTACTGAGTGAGGCAGGATGTGGTTCTTTTTGCTCTCAGTCTTTCGCTTTATGGACCACATCAATTAAAAACTAAGAGGAATAGCTATTAATGAGACAGTTAAATTTTTTTTTGCTCTACTTTTCCTCTCAGATAATGTCCTCATTCCACCCCAAGGTTACCACTGTTGATGGGAAAAAAATTGACCATAGAAGAAAGATGTCACATTTTTTTCTCTTTCCTTCAAATACTATGCAGCAAATTTAAGTTGAAAATAGGCTTGCTCTACATTCCTTCTATTTAGGCATTTCATTACAGATTATGTCAAAAATATATCACAGAACTAGAAAGCTTCCTTCTTACTGAGTATTTTTCTCGTGTGTTAGAGAATGTCTCACTTTATTTAAGAAAAAAATTTTGTTTGCAGAAGGGATTTTGGGAAATGTCCTTTCCTGACTAATATATTCTATACATGTAATTTTATTGCACTTAAAATGGTATAACTTGATTTTAGAAGAAAATCTACCCTGACTTCATCAAGCATACTTTGCTTCAGAATACCCAGTAAGTAAAAAAACCCATTCCTGCATAATAACTTGTTTTTAGCTTCCTCTGGTGTAAAATCTGCTATGGTACCAGAAAAAAAAATTAAAGTGCCTGTAATTTTACTTGCTTTCTGCATCACCTTTGAAAAATTCATAGCATGTATTTCACTAGCCAAAATGTTTTCTCTTTGTCTAGAATGTGCTCTGCTTTGCAGATGACAACTGAGCTTGTCTAACCAAACTAAAATTGGTACACTTACTGAACAAGGCTGAGCACTTGTTTATGATCTGAGCCGAAGACCAACTTTGGACGTATGTTGTGGAATGCCAAACAGATAAAGATGCTTCCTGACACTGCAGTGCCCTGCAGTTTTGCCTAAGGAAGCACTACATGAACTGCCTTGTTGCTTTAAAAACCAGCCACACAAACATGAAAAACAAGCAATTGAAGCCTAAATGTTTTATCACAAAGTTTGAAACTTGTGCTAGATGAGTTTGTGTCTCTACCTTTGAGAAACTCTAAAAAAATAAGGTTCTAGATAGCAGCTGACTTTTACTTTTCTTCAATGATTTCATACAATTCCTAGATTATCTCTTTTCCAATCTTCCCTGTCACTGTTTTTGACAGGGACAAGTGGCTGAGGAGATGCATGCAATGCAGTTGTCAGCTCCAACAAGATGCTGCAGAAAGGTGTATGGGAATAGCTGTCAGGAACAACAACAGTCAAAAAAAAGTTTATTTCTGATGGCAACTCATGAGTCATCTGTGAATGAAATGTATTTTGCTCAGACTCCTCAGATTTTCCTTCAGCTGTCTTAATGTTGCAGTAGACAGGTTTAGTAGGGGGATTTTTTTCTTGTTTTTTTTTTTTTTTTTCCCCACCTAAAGTATTTAAGGTTAAGTATATGAAAACAGTAGCTGAAAACAATTCCTGGAGTTGATATTATTTAGAATATAAAGATCATAAAATTTCCCCAAGTGTTTTCCATTTCCCTTCTTTCTCAGAATTCATTTGGTATTTATATTTTGGAACTGAGCTTGTTATCTCCCTAGTAAAATTTACAAATAACTGAAACAATGTGAAAAGTTAGTATTTGTTTTCTTTACTTGAGAGACTAAACTGATGGAAAATTTCAGTCATTTTGTGATGTCTAGAGCAGAAAAACTACTAATTTACTTGGGTTTTGTCTTGAAGTTTGATTGGTATTGGTTTTGGTTTTTATTCTAAACATGAATGGAAAAGGCAGCCACACTAATTAAATTTTTACATATTTTATATTTATGCATGTAATTATCTAAAGCTTACTGATTTAAAATGCTGTCTGCTCCTGACTTCTATCCTTCATGATTTTTTGTCATGAGTTTTCCACTCTGGACCAAAAACTGTAAACAAGGATACACCTGCTGCAGACAAAACACCTTTGCTTTGATTTCAGTGACATGTTTTGTTCTGCTCTCTAAATGGCCATTCTCCAGGTTTGTCTACTGATTAATGTAAGATGAAAGGCATCTTTCATGTTCTGTTAAGAAAAAATAATCAGGGAGGAATAATAGATGACTTTCCTGCCTTTCCACAGACGCTGCATGCCCTATTATTGGCAGTATTGTGGCAGAAGCCCACCAGGAATAAAAGAAATATGTCAGACCTTCCTTGCCTTTCAACAGGAAATGTTTTGTGCCTAACTTGCACATACCATTGCTGTCATAAAATATATATTGGATTCCACCTTTCTGGTGTTTCTAAAGCACGCTTTAATGGGGAGTGCTACAGACATTGTCCAAAATCAGTGTGATGTTGCGCATCTCTACCCTACAAAATTCATTGCAGCTTTAACCAGGGCCAGTGCGTCTACTATCGTTTCTTTAGGAGATGCTTCCTTGAGGAGTGTAGAGTTACCAAATTGCGTTCCTCACTTTCTCAACTGCCGCCTACTCTTCACGCCGTCTCTCCCTCGCTCGCTGTCGCGCTGCCCAGCCCTGACGGTGCCGGTGGGAGGCAGGGGGAGCCCGGGAGCAGCGGCGGCGGCCCGGCCCGGCGGCGGCAAGCCCGGCAGCAGGCGGGGTCCGCGCCCGCCCGCCCGCGCTGACGTCAGGAAACTTTCGGGGCGGCCGTGGCCGGAGCGGGCGCCGGGAGCGGCGCGGAGAGGCGACGGGACNGGGGCTGGCGCGGGGCAGCTCCTGGATCCCGCGGGTCCCGCCTCACCTGTGTGGCCGTGCCGCTCCCGCGGGGTCTGCGCTCCCCGCTCCGGGGATCGCCGACAGCGGCTCTCCCTAGCCCGGCACCCGCACGGCCCCGGGGGTCTCGGAGACACGGGCAGGGCTTTTTGAATTCCAAGTAGCTGCGGATAATGAGACGCCTTTCATTCGGAGTTGGGTTTTTTGCCCGTTGTAAGTACAGTAAAGCCTTTATCCGACCGAGGTTTTGTTTTCCTCGTGAGGCTCCGCCGTGGCAGCCCGGCGGTGCTGGGAGGCAGCCGAGCTCGCCGCTGGGGCTGCTGAGCGCTCAGTTGTTGTACAAGGGAGGATCTTCGGCTTGTAACCAAACCCAAACCACCAAGATAATTTTAACTCCGCATGTGTCGGGAGGGTGGAGTGCTGGAGGAGTTTGCTCGATCATCATGCGAATAGAGAGAAATCTGAGCGAGGACTGCAGCTCTGCCTTGGAATCGGGGAGGGAGGTTCAGGGAGAAATTCTCAGTTGGAGAGGGTTTAAGAGTTGTCTGACAATTAGAGGCACGTGTAAAAGTATGTTGTTCATTTAATTTCACTGTCCTTCTTATTTATTAGGGGCCGCTGGGAGTCAAAGGCCTGTAAAGGTTAATTGTATTCTTCATACAAGGAAATTGGCTCCCATCCGAAGAAATAGATTTCTGGGGTCTTTTTTTTGAACTTAAGACACTTATTAGATTTCTAATTTAAATAGCATGCAACTTTTAAACTTTTGAGTTCCTACAGTTCCATTGCAGTTGCAAGTTCTTAAAAAGTCATCTTTGTGGAAAGAAAAAGTTATCACAACTAAAAAGATGTTAAAACCCCCTAATAAACTAGAAAGCATGGCATACATGAAGGTGATTATGAAGGTGCTTTGAATGTGTAGAGATTCACATAAAATATTATAGCAATATATTTGGTTTATTCAGTATAAATATCAATAAACATCTATATTTGTGTGTTATGTGAATACTTCTTTTAGAAATTCTGTTGTGTTTTTCTTCCTCTGTATGTTAGATGAACATGTAATGTGAGTGGTGCCTTTCAGTTGTTGTAGGGATAAGCAGTACTTCAGAGCCACTTAGGATGTTAATCAAAATAAGACAAAACAATTCACCAGAAAGGAAAATAATATCTTTTGGAAGGTCAAGCTTCTATTTTTGTGGTCATTTCAGAATGAATAATAAGTTTTGCCTCAGAGTTGTAGATTTACTTGGCTGATTTGTCACGCAGTAGTATGTCAGGTACAACTTCAAATATTTGACGGTTATCCACTTGAATTTAGAGAAAGAAACAACAAAACAAGGGGAAATAATTTCATGATTATTAGCCATCCACTTTTCTGGGATGCATTTGAAGTGTATGAAGGCGTTAGTGATTATAGATCTCATTAAAGGCATATGTTTACATGAATGGCTTGGATAAAAAGTGATTTAGGGATTAAAAGCCTGGTGTTATGGCACAGTGTTGAAGGATGTGAGGAAGAACTTGGGTTTATTCTTACAGCAGAGCTACAGTGGCAGGAATATCAACGAAAAGGGACTGGAAATGAGCAGAATCAAGTACAACTCTGGTTGCCTGAGAAGTTAGGATGATGTGATTGGGTGTGTCGTGTGAGTGATGAGTACAGAAATTATTGCAACCGTGGACTGTGATACAATGTTCTGTGTAAAGCATTTTGAATCTCATAGGAAATCTCCTGCTACTGGAGGACCAGCAAGGAGGAAGATGTAGTTAACCATAGTGGAAAACAAGAGGGGATGTTATATAAACTATACAAACTGATTTGTGCAGCCTCCTTAGCCTTTGGAGGTAACTTTGTAATCTTTTTGAGGGTTTTTCTAGCGTTCAAAGATTGTGCATCTATTGTTCTGCAAAACACTCACCTGATGTGCCATTCCAGAATTTCCTTTACAAGTTCATTTTAATTTGCTAATCTATTGCCTATAGACAAGGTTACATTTTGTGGTTCAGTAGCAGTTTGTAAACATTTTTGTAATGTACAGTGTTTGTAAACATTGCTGGATGCTTTAAAAGTCTTCATCAGGAGACTTGCATGAAGCATTTGAGAGGTCTAATACAATAACTGGAATTTGTATTACAATTATAGAATTAGTTTTTCTCTTGAGATAATCCATCAAGAGTGTATTGCTTGAACCTGTCATAAGGACATAATTAGAACTACCAGCTGAATTAATTAAAGGACAGCTTCAGTTTGAACTGGAGAACTGACATAGCTTGAAAGAGAACAGAGGGAAGCTACCTTATGACTAAATTTTGGTCATACTTAGTCTGGCTTGTGTCAGGATTCTAATTCTTTCTAATTCTGACTTTTTTTTCAAAGAGAACAAGTAGAACACTGAGGGCTGAAAAGTCCACCAAGTTCTGTTCAAAAGAGCTGTAGGTTCCTCAGACTTTTCAGTTGTTATCAATGGTGGAATGCATGGCAGAAGGTAAGTCTGTGGTCTCAAGAGCTGATGTACTTGGAAAAGGCAAAAAAATCATTGGTTCCCGACTTAACAGAGTTGTTGCACAAGAATATGCTAATTGGGAAGAAATAAACATTTTCCCCATCACCTTTTTTGCCTTACTGTAATCTGATTTTTGAAGGGATAAGCTCCTTAAGAGACTCAGGTTGTAATCCAGAAAAGAGCAAACAATGCTGCCTCTGTTAAAACACACAGTGCCCCTGCATAGCTGCCTAACAATGTTCTCTTGGGTTCTCTTACCTTCAGAATGTAATTATGCATGCAGAGGTATCTGTCAATATCTTTGGAAGTAATTTCCTTCCTAGTATGTCCTGAATCCCTGAGATCAGAATGTTGGCTTTGTTCATGCAGATAGCTTTGCTACCTCACTGCCAGTGCTCCCCTGAACATTCCCTGTGACTTAAAGGCTTAATCAAGCTGTTCTATGCATTTGCTGGTGTTGGATGGCCAACTATTGCCCCTGAATGTGTAGCCTTGATCTGGGTTTACAGTCATAGCCCATACTGGTTAGGGCTGGGAGGAAGAAGGAGGTAGGCTTACTCAATTACCTTAATTTTGTGGTCTGTCTTCAGGGCACAGACGTGAATGCAGTAGTGGCATCACTGCCCACCCTTTCAGTCTCAGATATGTAGCTGTGGACCTTGTCTGTGCCACTCCATTTGTCTAGGGGCACTGCAAAGACTCTGGGAATGGTCAGTAGTAGCTCTTGAGTCTTAAAAATGTTTTTTTCTTAAACATTTTAATGCACTTAAAATGCATTTTTAAACCTAGGCTGCAGCTCCACTGCATGTGATAAGCAGACAGTCCTCCCTTAAGGCCCCCTCTTGCTGTATGGTTTCAGAGAACGTTTGTTACACTAAACTGAGCATCAACACTCCAAAGCGATGTTAGCACGGATTTTATCCAGGATTCCAGTAGAGCTGAAAACACATCATGAATTCCCAGGAAAGAGTTTCCACTTTCATTCCTCCTCTCCTCTGCCAGTTAATAAGCAGCTGTTCTTATCACCAGGCTAAGAGGGTGCTCCGAATTGAAATATGATTGTTTTGTCAGGCTGAAGTGACTTACGTTTCTGATGTGTAATTACATTATCAGGCAAAGACTGAGAGAATGTATGATTTTGCACATGAAGGAAACAAACATATTTGTAGAACAGACAACACCTGGGTTTCTGACAGCCATCTAAGTAGTTTACACTGAAGCAAGAAGCAGAGCTCAGGCTATAACACCCACAGATTCACACAGGCTGCTTGATAATTTGGCAAAAAGTATTTCTTTAACTTCTGCAATATTCTTTAATAATTTGGCAAAAAAAAATTGTATAACTTCTGCAATATTATTTTCTGTTTTGAAGGGCAGCAATTAAGAAATGGTCATTTTAATTACAGAGTCTGACATATTGATCTTATTAGTATATAATCACTTGGTTACTACTGCATTTATTTTATGTTGCACCCTAAAGCTTGCAGATTCTGGTTTGTTTCTGAGAACTGAGCTGTGTTTTCTTCATTTTCTATATCACTTGGAGTTATAAAGATTCAGCAACATCTGTGCAGCCAAATGTTTTTCTGTGTATTCTGTCAGCAATACCTGATCAACACCTTTGCCTTGCAATGGTGTGCACAAGTGTAAAATGGTAAACAATTCTCTTATTAATGTGCTGGTTGGAGACTGCAGCTGGCTCCGTTGATAGAGTTAAGGTGGAGTGTTCTGGGTTTTTTTTTTGGTCACTGGAAATTAGAACTATAATCTGTGGAAATTGTGGTTATTCCTGTGCTGTAGTGATATCCTGAGCAATGCAAGTAAATAACATTATATTGAAAAATTTGGGAATTCTAAGGCAAGTCTTTTGGCATTCAGAAGTGTGTGACGGCTGTTTCTAGCTTTCTTTACTGCTTTGTGGAGTGGGATATGTGGGTACTCCAGTACTTGGGAATAGATATGGATACAGAAGTCCAATCTCTTCAATCTTCTAATCATTTCCAAAATAACATGAAAACTGTAAAACTGCATGCAAATTCCTCCTCATTCTTTTCGGATAGAATGGAATAGTTTTCTGAGGACTGTTGAGTTCTCTGGAACATTTCAAGATCTGTAATGTGATTTTATTTTTCAATTCTTCTTCTGTTCTCTCCATCCCCTTAGTTTTAACGGGGAGAATTCTGACCAAAGGCAAAATGCAGCAGTACCACAATGTGCAAAGCAGAATCTAGTACTTGTTGTGACATTTAATATTTTATTCTGTTTCCATTTTTGTTCTTTTACATGCAGAAGTTCGATCTTCAGTTCCTTCTAAGCAAAATGGGATGTTAGGCACTTAAACATTGTGCTTAAACTTCCCAGGTGATCTACTCTAAATCCCTGTAGCCCTTAAAGGCTTTTTCAGAGATCTCAGCAGTCTAGGCAAAACCAAAATTGTTTTCCACTAGACAAAAGGCTAGGATGAGGTTGCTCCTGCTGTGGAGGAAGATCCGTGGAAGGGAGGTGGTTGCCCATTCTCCCCGGGGTTTTGCAACTCTCCTTGTGGCAGGGGACCCTGGGGAGAAACTCTGGGGTTTCTTCCCAGCTGCAGACTGGGTCTGCTCAACTTTGGCAAATCTCTTCTGTGCTAGTACTGGCAATTTATATCTGCTAGAGTGTAATTATTGATTTTCCTGTGCACAAAGGTACTCCTGATGTTAACGAATATATTTTCTCTTCTGTCAGATTGGGAGCTTTTATTTTAGGGGGTGTGCCTGTGTTTGCACATCTTTTAAAGAAGATGTCTCTTGAAACAGCAGCATTTTTTTCTTAATCTGTTGTGAAATCTTCTGGAACCTATCACTGAAGTGAGGTAATGAGCCTAGATGAAGGACTGTGTTCCCAGTAAAATAGATTATTTTTCCTGCAGTCACATCTCAAAATGTTGTTTGGAACAGCAATCGTCTTTGCATGCCAGTTACATTAGGAGTTGTTTAAGAAAGTTTCTTGTGTCCTCAAACCTATTTTTCTAATGTTTGTCCAGGCCATCTTTCCAAATGCCTTGCTGTGCAGATATGTGCAGTCTCTAATGTTTTCTTCCTACGTGCTGTGTTGGCAGCTGAGTGCATTCAAAGACCATGAGTCAGGTTCCCTAAAAAAAAAAAAAAATCCTAAAAATAATGAGATCTAAAATACTGTAGGTTCCTTGTGAACATTTAGTATTGTTTTCCTTCTTTAAAGATTTTTCTTTACACAGGTATGTAGATCTGAACTTTATTTTGTATTGAAAACAATTTATTTTTCACACAAACTCCAAATTTTAGGACTTGGGTCTTCAAGAAAAAGCCTCTTAGGAAGTTTGCCCTACAGCTGAAAATAGTAGCTGATAACTTTTCTCTTTTGTCTGATTCCTGATTGATCAAGTGGCAGAACCATAATTTCCAAAGCAGTGGACACTTGGGATCAAAGCTAAATGGTGATTTCATGTTGCAGAGTATCATATGCCCAAGTCATGCTGTTTTAGAGTAACTAGTGAAGATTAATATGTGGAGACTTGTTAAAACAAAGCAAAAAGTGAGAGGTGAAGTGTATATGGTAAGTGATGCTGAATCTTTACTTGGGGTAGAAAATAGCAGCAGGGGACTGACGATGTAGCCAGCAGAAAGTTTGAGACATTAACCCCTACTGTGGTGCCTCTTAATCTGTTTCACATGTGTAAGCTCTGAAGCAGAGCCTACTGTGGATTTGTAAACACAAAGGTCTTTCATGTCTGAGATAAGGACAGTCTTTTTCTTGATTCAAGCAGCCTAAAAATTGCATTACTAATTTTGTAAGTTACATGTTGCATTAGTATTCAATTTATCGTGTTGTGTGAATGGGCTTAGGATGGAAGAAATACTTTTCTAACAAATTCTGCAGCTGGAGCTGTTACTAATTCCCCAATCTTTCTGTGCCATGTAGTAATTGCACTTAATTGTTTGCTTTTGCTGTGTTTTATGGTGTGAAATGCAGTATGTCAACACTGCTGAACAGGTACCTCAGTGTGTGTAATGCTAATATTCTTGAAAATATTCACTTGACTGGATGTAATGGCTTATGTGTAGCTAACAATGCAGTGCTTCTTACATTTTCTTGGAATCAGAGTTTGTAGTTGATTTTTCTTGGTGATGGGTTGGTTTTTTCTTTGCACGTGTTTTTGTGCAAGGTGGTAAGATAAGAGAGGGGCTGGGTCAATGCCCATGGCTGGGAAAGGGACATGTAAGGTAATGTTTTTTTACACAGCCATTTAAAACTGTTAGTCTGCTAGTGGTTAAAATTCTTGTTAAATTGCTTGTGGTCCTTCTACCTCAGTGGAGCTCTCCACTGCTAATTTTTCTTTTTATTCTTTTAAAAGCATATTAGGTTTCTTTGGAGACCAAAAGAACTCACCTAGAAGCGTTCTAGCTTGTAAAAAATGTTTCTCCATCTTTCCTCCCATCCCATTCTGTGAGGGGAGCTCTGTTTCTGGTTTAGTCCCCACAGATTTGAAATCATACCTAAGAAACCAGCTAGTCTTGGAGAGGGTGCTTGGGAACTTTAGTTCCCAGGTGAAGTTCTCTCAGGGCCTATTGCTTCTGCCCTGAAAGACAGCAGAATCTGCAAGTTGTGCTGTAACCTGGCCATACTGACTGGCAATCCCACGTGTTTGTCATGAGCACTCTGTCATTAACAGCAAATGTGATCATCTAGAAAAGCATATGAGCTATTTATTGTTTTCTATTTCAAAATTAAGTACATCTCCCAGAGGTCTTGGTTCCAATCCCTGTGTCTTATGGCTGAGGATATTGAATGCAGCTATTAAGCTGTTAGACTGGTTTTGTATTGGTAATTTTCTCTGATGTGAAGAGTAATTCCTGAATCCAAATCCTTATCTGGCATTTCAGCCATGCTGCACTGAATGATGTGCTTGCATGGGTAACACCCCCAACTGTCAGTACAGCTATGTGGCTGTTTTTGTACTGGTTTTGACTGGGATGGCATGAGACAGCTGGTGGCCACTGCAAATCTGCCAGTGTGGAAAGCTCAGAGCAAGCAGAGCCTGCCTGGGTGTTGCAGTGATCTGTCAGGAAACTGAAGTGCAGCTGACAGCACTGTTGATTATTTCTCTTAGAAACAAGCAGGTGTTTGCTTGGCTTTGGTGCTGATTGGCAAGGCAAAAATGATTTAACTGCAGAAGTGACAGTGGTGCTGTGAGGAAGGGGAGGATTTGTGTCACGGTCAGCCAAGATAGTGTGCTGTACTTCTGAGGAGCTGCTGTAATGCCCAGTGTTCTGTATGGTGTTTATTTCTCTAGTCTTGCACAAAAGTGGAAATGCTGGTTATTATCCACAGCAGTAGATGTAAAATTGTCAGTCTGCTTAGAATTTTGCTTCTCTTGTTGGGTTTTCTGAGGAGGAGAAGGAGTGGGTGTGACTACTTAGCAATATTATTATGTCGTGACACCCTGCTTCATGTATCTATCTAATTAAAACAGATTATTGAGAAATAAGATTATTCTACATGGGTATTTAGTATTAGATGGCAAGCCTAGCATGTACCTGCTAATACACATACTTAACTTGTTTCCTATACAACTGATAGCTTTCAATCTTCTCTGTTTTCAAAATGTAGAATTTGCACCATGAATTCTAAACCCAGCCTCAGGCTCAGATAAGACTGACATGCTGTAGTGAAAAGTTTGCAGTCTTACTTAGACTTGGTTTTCCCAAGGTTGAATCTAATAGTATAAGGGATATCTTAAGAGCAAATATTATTTTGTTGAACTAGAATGCATTTACAAAATATCTTTCTTTATCTGAATTTTATTCTCATATTAGTCTGTTTTGTCTTTTAAAATTTCTGATTTGATAAATAAAGCAATGACATAGTCTTTACTTTTAAATCTCCAAAGACAGAAAGAAATGTAGTCACTATAAAAATAGATGCAATGTCATTTGCATATTTTATTCAAAGCAAGATAAGAAAATTACGTAGAGCTAATACAAATAAGAGGTGGTGTTGTGTGGTAAAGTGAATAATTTTCAAGTGCTCATTGATGAGGCTTTTGATGAAGTGCATCACGTGTAGCCTGGTGTTGGTCAAGGTGGTAATTTAAAATGGAGCAGAAAGCTGCTTCTTCTGGAGGCTCTGTGACAACAGAGGATTTTGGAGAGACTCTGTGTGATTCATATATTGTGTGTATCCAGATATCCTTGCTGACCACTCGTCTGCTGATATGTTTCAGGATACTTTTGGCTTGAATCTTAAATTCATTTCAAAACTCTGCTCCTAGAAGAATCTGGGGTACTTCAAACAGAAGTGCAATATAAGAATGAACAGTCACCATCTAAGCTCTTGACATCCAGAATTCAGAGCCAAGTCAAGTTTTGATGACTTAAGGATATTGTACTTTATTATGCAGCATTTTTCTTACAATTCCTGGAGGATATCCTGAGTTTTTATAACTTAATGGTTTATGAAGAATTCCTAAATAAGACTTTCTCCCCCTTCCCATTTTGGAGTTGTGTTTCCTCTGAAGCATTGTTAGACTTGATTAGGATCTAGGAAATTTTTGAGTAATGAGTCAGAAAAATAAACAAAATCTGAGCAAGCAGAAGGTGGGGAATGGAAAAGACTTCTGGTTTAGATGAGTTTAAATCCTTTCAGCTCTAACCTAGAGGTATAGTTTCCCTCTCCTGCATGCACACCTTTTCCTTCCTTTTCCCTTGTCCCTTTCCTCCTCTTGCCCTTGTACTCTCAAAAAACCCCAGGAGAACAGTTGTGTTGTGCCTTACTGAGATGACTTTATGGGTTATGGCATATCTGTGGGATATATGTGCTTCTCTAAAAGGCCCTGAAGGGAAAGCTTTCAGCTGTAACAAATCTGTCCTGTAAAGGATGGAAAGCAGTAAATATGCTTATAGTTGTAAACACTAGTAATTCCACAGCAGTCCCTTATGTACCTCTTACTCAGAAAATTATCTTTGTTGTGGCTCTGTGTGCTTTTCCGTTTGGGATTTCATGTTTTTTGACATTGAAACTGAGCCGTGATTAGAAGGTATGAAGAAATGGGCCATAAAATAGATGTTTAGTGAAAGATAAGTAAAAGCATACTTGATAGGATTAGTGGAATATATTCGAGGTGTGTTATGTTGCTGGCATACCCGTGACTGCTTAACCACTGAAATAATCTGTTGCTATTTAATCCAAATCAAATTCATTTGCTAGGTTGTCTGGAAGTTACTGAATAAGTTACTTAGTTGCTTAGCCAAATGCCAGGGGGAAAAAAAAAAGTCAAACTGCTGAAGAAATATGCCTTGACAGTAAAGAACATAATAAAATGCTAAGGATCTCAGTTCTGAAGGAAATAATTGGTTGGCTGGAAATAATTGCTTGAATATTTTGAATTCATTATGGTGAATTTTGCCAGATGCTTTTGAAGAATATTTGTATGTTTTTTACTGTGGTGTTTCTTGAGCTTGCATGTGTACTTCTGAGTAATTTGATCTTGTTTTTTTATGGTCTAAATACTTCTCTTCCCCCTCAGACAGCAGTATTCAATTGTGTATTATTTCAGCTGCTTCTTGGAAAATGTGGCACAAATATAAGTCCCAGGCAGTGTTTGTCTAAGGTAGAATTGTGTTTGTCTAAGGTAGAATCAAGTGTATTTCTTCTTGGCTGACAATCTTGGTGGAATCTTGACAGATTTCTGAAATTTGTGTTTCACAATATACCTGGGAACATTTTACAAGGTAAGATCTTCAAAGAGATATTGCAGCTCAAATACATTTGTAGCATGTCTGGAGAAAGCAACTTATTAACTCTACTCTGAGCCTCTGACACTGTGGAAGTGTGAAGTGGGGAGAGTATTTTCTACTTGGTCCTATCTTGTCACTTATCTGGAAACTTGTCAATTATTTGAGTCTGCCCTGGCATGTGGATATTAGGAAAACCGGTATACATGGCAAAGAACTGGCTAGTGTGAGAGCTGGCGTGTGAAAAATTGCGTTGTGAATGATGGCAATTTTATGGTTATTAGTTCTGTTTTGTGTGGATGTAGGAATCCTGCTCATGTCTATTTGACTTCTCAGGGTGTCAGGATGTTCACCCTGCAGTTCTAGAAGTCATTTAGAGTGAAATGATGCTCCTGAGATGGTGGTTGAAGCATTTCTCCATATGTTGCCACCTTTTTCCTCTGTAGTGCACCTTTCTTTGGGTACTGGCTCAGGTATTTTTGGCACGGCACTGGGAAATGAATCAAGTTCTGGGACCAAGAACTGGGAAATGGGAGGAATAAGTTAATTTGGACATGTTCGGAGTAAGCTGCAATACAGTTGCTTTCCCAAGCAGATATAAAAACCAGGCACTGGTTCATCATACACTGGTTTCCTCAGTGTTTGGAGTGTAGCTCTTTGCTGATCTGACCAGAACAGAATTATCCTCATGGACATAATCTCTGTCTGGCCTTCACTTCACTTTCATGCTCTTCAAGGCACTCCACTTTAATAAGTGAGGATGAACAGTGCTGTAGTGCAGAAAAGCATAAAGCTTGTTATTACTATATCCACTTTATTTAGCTTTGTCATGAATTCAGGTTCCTATGTGTATTAGGAAGGTTTCTTTTGTTTTCCTACTGAGCTCTATCAGAAGAAAACAAACAAACAGAAAAGCTTTTTTTTTGGTTCTCACTACTCTTTAAAAATGAGGAATGTATTGACTTTTGAATGCACCAGAGCTCAGCTTATCTAGTAACTAATAACAGAGAAGAAACAGAAGTTGCAGTAAACAATGTAGTAGCTCTGTCTTGTCCAGTGGCTGTTGTCTCCTGCTCACCCTCATTTACAATATACTAGTGCTAAGGATAGCATTTTGCCTTTGAATCTCCACCTTTGTGAGGTTTATCATAGCGTGGAACAGCCTGCCAGAACTTAATTGCATTTTGGCAGATCTTTTTACAGTTAATGATGTTGCTGGTGCTGGAAGAGAGGAAGATTCAGGTGTTCAAGGGACTGATCTTGGAAAATAAGGGAGACAGTTTAAACTGGGTTTTTTTGAGCTAGTCTCTAGTGGAATTGGGCTGCAGCAGAGTAGTCCCATTTTTCCTTTTCCCTCTCTCCCTGGCAATGATTTCGGTACTTGTTCGAGTCCTCCAATAAAATTTGCATGCATTTCCCAAAATCTGGTGAATGGTTAGAAAAGAGATTGATGTCACTGTCTCTGTAGGAGACATGCAGTTGACTGGAGGACGATGTGGTTGAAACAGTGAATTCTTGCTCATCACCTTAATCTGCTGAGTTTTAGTGATGGTTACCTGCAATAAAACCTCTGATAATTTTTTTTCCCCTTGGTCATGAAAGTTAGTCCAATAAGCCCTATCATAATGGATGCAACCTTTCCAGCACTTTGTTTTGGAGTGGCTTTATAGGTGCACAACATTCTTAATTTTATTATTAGTTCTTTATCATACTTATGCAGTTCAATCATCTCTTTTATTTATCTTCTATTTTTATCAAATTTTAGCACATTCTATTTTCTTGAAACTTTTCAGTCTGCTTTTTCAGGAGACAGTCTTTTACTCAGTTGTGCTTCAGCAGAATTGGCATGTCACATCCAATATATGTACAGTATACATAAATTTCCTTACTTTGCCCATGTCTCTTCAGTGTTTCTGATTTTTTAGGAGTGGGCTATCAATCAAATAGCTTACCTGTTTTTCTGTGAAATTCTCAGTTTGCTGTAGGTGGCCTTTATGCATTCCATATGCTCCCAGGATCTGCAGCCAGTTTTTCTTCTTACCAATATTTCTCAGCCAATATTCCTTCAGAAGTCTGGAAGCTTTAAAACTGCCTAGTTCGGTTGTGTTCAGATGTAATTTCAATATTCTGGGTTCAGCAGTGTTCTAAATGACCTCTGCCTCTATCTGCACAAGATTCAGGCTTGCCAGGATTTTTTGTATTTGTTTTGGGGGGTTTTATGGCTTGGCATGCTTTGGTGCTCTCAAATGAAACCAAAACCTAAAGGAGAAAATCTCATGTGCTGCCTCTGTCTGTTCTCCCCTTGCAAGCAGCTATGTAGTAATGTCCACCTTGAGGCTTTGAAAGT